>VKKT01000301.1:157679-176008 GCA_008038995.1 Haliotis laevigata
GAGGCATAGCTCAGGAGCTTTCCGAGGAGTGACCACTCCCCCTTATAGAGTCTCCCTGGTCTGAGTGAGGTATTCATGCTTCACTGCGGCATGGTGTCTCAGTGGGCTAGCACTGTAAAACTAGCTTAAGTCTGGGCTAGTACAAGCAGCCACACATACACACGCATGCACGTCGTCATATGAGCGAAATATTCTCAAGCACGACGTAACACCCAGTTTCACCTCACCTCACCTCCAAGCAGGTCCTCGTGACACTCATTCCCATGGCGCGGTGCTCGGGGTAGTTGTTTGGGAGAGCTGTTGGTGGGAGACAGACGACGTCACCAGACAAAGGAGTCCTCCAGCCTCGGGTACCGGGAAGAAGTCTTGCAGTCAGTGGGCTGCTTTTTCTTGTACTGTCAAACACCGTTGTAGCGAACTTGAAGGGACATAAATATCTGCTTATTGTAATCGGAGGCTCGACATGACCATAAAGTGTGACTAACATGTATACACTGCGAACAAGGTTTAACTTGAAGACAGCCGTATGTTTGACATAGCTTTAGTTGCATTCGGGGTAAGAGAGAATAGGCAAATTGGGAAACAATATATAAATGTAAATGGTGAAACTGGAGTATATTACAATGAGTTGTGATGTGTTTTACGCCATTTTAGCAATACTTCCAACCGGATATGGGCTTCACATATTGTACCCATGTGGGGATTCGAACCCAGGTCTTCAGCGTGATGAGCGAACGCTTTCACCACTGAGCCACCACCCCCTTATCGTAAACATGCTGAGGGTCAAACTGATAACGTAATACGGAAACGTAGTACAGGTCCAGTATCTCGTGTTGTGCATGTCAGACAGAGTTGTATAAACAGTCTAAGACCTTTATCTATTCTCACAGTTCTGTCCATCAGGAAAACTTATGTAACTGGACTACCACATACACATACGTGTTATAACTGTCTCCGACATTCTTAACTTCACTGGTAAACACCTTCCTTGGCACCTCAAAGTTTGTCTCAAGGACCACACAATAGCTGTCTGGTATCTGTCTGTACATGATAGAACAGGTATAAATAGGGACTGCAGAGGAACAAATAGGACTCTCTGGGTCACCATAATGCACCGGGTTCTTATGTTATTGTGTGGGATTGTCGTGTGGTGTTACATCT
The DNA here is from genome assembly GCA_008038995.1 of Haliotis laevigata. Lineage (NCBI taxonomy): Eukaryota > Metazoa > Mollusca > Gastropoda > Lepetellida > Haliotidae > Haliotis > Haliotis laevigata. The sequence continues at coordinate 158,841 of VKKT01000301.1, forward strand.
GCTTAGTGATATGATCTGCTGTCTTGCGGTTTAAAAACTGAAAAAAAAACGCCCTAAAACAAAATGTAATAGTAAAACAAAAACAAAAAGAACCCACAAAATAAAAACCAAGACAAGGTAATACCACATCTTCCACCAGGGACTTCCTGGTCAGCAGGCTCTTGGGCAGCGAGACAGGCCAGCGTCCAGCAGCTGGACAGGCTCCACGCCTTCAAACAGCAGGGATTGTATGTTAACAGAAATGTTTTGACTGGACAATCTTATGTCCATTTTTCTTTTGTTTTGGACCCCGGAAGATTAGAATTGGTCTTCAGCAACCAACTACTAACGGATTGGGTGGTTAGGCTTGCTGATTGGGTATGCACATGTTATCGTATCCATATAGCGTAGATCGATGCTACTGATGTTGATCATTTGATTGTCTTGTCCATTCCCAATTATTCACAGACCGCCACCGCTAGAATATTGCCGAGTGCAGCGTTAAACAACAAATAAACAAATACCCGGTACTATATATATCAGGATCTTCACCTACACACAGTATCACACCCTGACTGCCCTATATTACCCAGGGTCCCCGGATATGTGCTTCTGTCTGTCTGTACCAGGTACAGTGTGTTCCACTTGCAACTGCGTGGGGAAGGTTAAAGGCCATTTGACTTCAGGCGTAACTCCAAGAGATTGAGTCTCTCTCTGGTGAAGGGAAATATTCACCTTGAAAGTTCAAGAAAATCTATTATGACTAAGGTGCAACAGCCTTTTTCACTTGTCCTGAACAAACATGAACTTTGAAAATTTGAAAGTGAACTACTGAACTTGGTGAGGCAAGATGTAACTACTACAGCATGGACCTTGCATACTTGTCAGGTTGGGATGTGTAATGTGAGTCGTGTCTGGTGTTCAGATCTGGGGATACCTAGCAGCAGTGGGATGATGATTAGTCAGTCATACAGTCCCTGAAACAAACATATCCAAGAAAGCCCATGCAAGTCTTGAACATGTGGCAAGATAAGATTACCACAGCTCCTGAAAATGAACATATGATGAAGAATGTCTCTGGGCTCCTTTTCATAACATTTTATGATTACAATTCATGAACCCCTTTTTCTATGTATGTTCAGATGTTAGTCTAGATGATGATAACTGGTCCAAGTGCGAGATTCTTTGACCACTGGATCCTGCAGATGACCCCCAGGTGAGGAACAATGATGTGTGTGCATGCACTAACCCAGACTTATGACCATTTTAAAGTGGTAGAATGCTGATCAAGATACCACGCCATAGTTTAACATGGACACCCCATCCCAGCCCACAGTCCTTGCTTTAACCCATCAAATCCAAACAAAACAGTTTTGAGCTAAATACTTTATTCATTTGTCACGATCTGCAGGAAGAAAAACTGAGTATTACCATCTGTGTGTCCCATTTCCTGGCATCCAACATACTGCACTATGGCATCTGACTCGGGTGTACCAAGCAGCAGTGTTGACATCCAACATACTGCACTATGGCACCTGACTCTGGTGTACCAAGCAGCAGTGTTGACATCCAACATACTGCACTATGGCACCTGACTCTGGTGTACCAAGCAGCAGTGTTGGTGTAGGGAAACACGAACACAGAAATGCTGACCAGTCACCAAGGAATAACAAATTCTCATGATACAGAATTTACTCTCTTAAATATAAAATATTTATGCAACAAATAAAAGCTTAGTGATAAATACTAATAACAGAAAACTTGTCAACATCCTTCACAACAGAAACGTCATTGTACACATTCCATGATACTGATGTAACACAACAAAATCTCAAGGCACTTGACAGTTAGGGGATGGAGTTCTTATCATTGTGATAACTGTGGTTACGTGTGACACAGGCACACTAGCTTGGATGAGAAACACAGGCTAACAGTCCATCAAGTGGTTTCCAGTGAAGCAGTGAAACAGTATTTCAAGAAATATATCTTAAAAAAATGATAAAGATAAATATATAGAAATAAATATTCTTCATGCAACTACAGTGTAGCTGATGTGATGGATGCTGAATTCAAGGAGACCAGCCCCTGAACATGACATAACACCAGGACTGAGCTCATGAAAATATGTGTTGTTCACATAAGTCTCCTGACACAGACTCCCCTTTATCCCAGTTTTCTAATTGCATGTCACTATTCACATGCAGCAGCAGCAGAGAGTCCACTTCCTCGTCCACTGTGGCCACACCTCCAGTGTCCTCACCCTCTGTTTCACGGGTGTGGTCATTGTCTGGATATATTTTATCATAACGCACATACGAAAAGTAACAGTCAAATCCAAATGCAATAGTACTGTCATATAATACACGATATCTTGTAGGCAGAAACAGGAAGTTGATCAGCTGCGCTGGTGGCCAAACTATCCAATCAGCAATATATAATGTTTTGCCCTTTTCAGCCAAGTCCAGCTTGGCCTTGTCCCAGGAGTCACTTTCCATGTAATTTAAACTTAGGAGAAACATTCCGATAAACATGGGTGAACAAACCAACTGATCCAAAAGAATTTTCTTGAACACAATCCGGAGAGTCCTCCCTGGCAGCCATCGGTCGAGGAATATGTACCAATAGTGACAGACCGGCCCCACGAGAAACCCGGTGCAGGACACGTGAAATGTTCGAGTCCTGTCCCATACCCTGTTCTTGTTTTGGCAGATCTGAAAGTTCTGCTGGACAACATCCCCAGTGAGCGAGAGGCCTACTGTCAGTGCAGTGTTAGTATACAGCAGGTATTTCTTGGAAAATAGTTTCTTGCTTCCAATCCGAAGAGACTTCACTACAGGTTTCCATGCCAACTGAAGGATGCCGTGTCCCAGTTTGTTCATGCTTGGGGTAATGGCTGCAGCTACAACATCAAGGTACACCTGACAGAAAAAAAATCACATGTAATTTACCAAAAGAATGTCATGTGAGCAAAACATGTTCGTGGTCCAAAAGACCAGCAGTCTGGCAAAGTTACAGGGCCTAGATTTTCAAAGCCCTCTTAGCGCTAAGATAGTCGTAAGTTAATGTAAATGTATGGCACTTACGACTATCTTAGCGTCAAGAGAGCTTTGAAAATCTAGGCCCTGGTCCTGTTTGTATCTACCAGACAATGATGGTCTCAGGAGTGTCACCTGATTCTATTTTTACAAACTCAATGCTTACCAAGTGGAAGAGATTTATAAAAGTTAATGCAGGTTAACTGGAAAGGTTTTATTTCTTTTCAGCAGGTGAACTTTTCACCCTTTCATCCGGGTGTTATACACTGACAAGTCATAACACCAGTTAACGTAAGACAGAAACCAGCCCAGAAGGTAACCACTGTAGCATGCAGTGCTGTGTCGGTGGCTGGTTTTGCTTAGAGTCTAACTGTCACTGATTGCAAAAGCTGTAAAAACATAAACTCCCTTGTTTTTCCCTACAGCAAGACAAGGCAGACCTGCATAATTTTACTGGACCTACATGCTAGACATGGACCAGCAGACTAGAGACAGATAATTTGTTTACAAATATTGATGAATGTATTACCAAGCACAACACACCCACCTATCCTGCATTCAAATGCTCATGTAAATTCTGTAAGTCAGTCTACACAGATTTTGAGTTAACCTTCCTGATTTCAGAATTTGCATCAGACTCTCAGGGTGGGTCACCAATAACGTAGACATCATATCACTTATGGCAGCTTACTGTTGAAATGACAAAATGCAATTAATTTTGTGACAACTGAGCCAAGAAAAGTGGGCTTGAAATTTTAAGGGTGCAAACAAGGTATTGGATAGGACACACTCTGGCAACATAGTGAAGGTTGATACTTCAAAGTACTCTAAAGACATCAAAGTGTTTGCCAGATGCCACTGAAGTTATTCAAATACATGAGACAAGATATTCAATAAGCAATGAACACTAAGGCTGCAATGAATACACTATGTGGCGAATATGATATGTATAATGAATATTGGGTAACGAATACGAATAATTATTCATGAATACAATATTGTAGTAAGTTATTGATGCACAATATGGACACTCATGTTGACAGTGTTAATTTGAGATAGCAATAACCAGTGATCTCATGACACTCAAATTTGGTATGTTATAGTTATAGTTGACTACCATGTGCGGCCTTGACAAACTAACATGACTTGTACTACTACAAGGCTAGTACATATTCCACTCTAGCATATCTAACTTTGAAAAAGAGCATAAGTGTTCAAGTAAAACACACTCCGTTAAAAAAATCATAAATATTTGTTAATATTCGGTTCTGGTCACTGAATTCATGAAGGGATACGGTTCTATTCACCGAATCTTAACAGCCTTAATGAACACATATTTCAAAACATATTTTTTCACTGCCACACATTTTAATTGAACGTGATCTGATGATAATTGTGCATCTGAGCACACACATATTCAATGATGCTGCAATTTGTAACCTAATGACATGCGACAATTCATCGTATGTTCATCTGTTCTCAACCTGGATGTTATGCAGGGTTCTATAATTACTTGAACTAACACTTGCCAGATCACCTTGACTTGCTCAGGGAGATATTATAACAATAAATGAAGACATGGTCATTTGACCATTCAAGTGCCAAAAGAAACATATGTTCTCAAAAGTAAAAATAAGTTTTAGTGAATTGGAGAAATACTTTTTAGAGGTATGAAAACCCAGTACAAAACAATACACAGAGCGGAACGGTAGGAAATTTTAAAAATCCCTGTTTTGATATACAATAGTTCCCAATGCCCACATCAACTGTTTCATCAACAGATCCAACGTCTCTGGTTTAAATAATTGCTGTCAGTTGCTGGAGGATGAGATTCTCAATGATGAGAGGAGAAGGAGATCTTGATGCACCAGCCTACACACTGGTCCAGGATGGCTCTCAGAAAGCCAAACCAAATCTATGGCTCTTTTAACTTTCCTTTGGCCCTTTTAACTTTTCTTTGGCCCTTTTGTCCTTTGACCCTTTTGACTACAACCCACTGCATCGCTACAAACCAGTTAGTCTCTCATGCAGACCCTGAAACAAATATATCCAAGAAAGCCTATGCAAGTCTAGAATATGTGGCAAATCTAGATTTCCAAGGTTTGAAGAAAGTCTGTGGGCTCTTTTTCATTATGTATTAAGATCATTATTTATGTTCCGTTTTTTCTGCAAAATATGTTGATTTGAGAGACTAGATGTTAGTCCACGAACCAAACTGTACTGTACTGTTCTTAAAGCAGGCTCGGAATTCACTTTGCTAACAGCAACACTAAGTCTTGTCTCTGGGACCTGGGAAAATATATTTCTCTCCCGAGTCTCCAGAGTTTATGAATGTTATTATGTTTATACGGACCCATAGTTTTATTACGTTTACTTAGTTACATGTTGGAGCATTAGAACTGGTTTAGTCTAAATAGCCTAATGGATTATAAACTTACTTCGAAGGTTGCTAGAGACAATCAGGTTTACTGGCAAACCGCTGCTGTAATATGCGTAATTAATGGGATCATACCTTGTTCTCGTGGCGATGTCAGAGCCAACTTCACCCGTCTGAGTTCTTGCATCTACCATACACCGGCCCCTCTCACTCAAGGTCTTACGGGTGATCCTTACGAAAGCATGACCAACATACGGTACAAAATACTATCAGTAAATCTAAAACGAATAACACTTATAATATTTCAGTAACACTTTGTGAAGAAATAGAAGATATTTATTGCCCTTCTTACTATTAATAGTGTACCTGGGCATAGTACCACAACGGTAATGGGTATTTAAACAAATAATATTGATAATCAAATCCGTTTTCCTTCCCGAATCCAGGTAAGAATTCATATTTTTGTGTATACCAAACGGAAGTACAGCGCCACCTAGAAGCGCCAAGTAAGTGTACTTTTTACAAACATGTGGAAAGCACACCTATTAGATTAGCAGACATTATTTGTAACGTGATTATTTTTTGTGGAACTAACGTATTTCATTATTGGGTTTTCAAAGGTACTTGTTACTGAATGTTCATGGATCGACTGCAATCATTCCGAGTCGTTTTTAGACTGAGTTCCTTCGTTGTTGATTGCTACATGAAATGTTTCAGTGTTTGTGAACATATCTGAATCTTGAGTGTTTTTCAGCCTGGTCTGATTGTAATTGCGTTTATGTTCTTGTGATTTGGCAAGTTACACTGTTTTTTAGGTGCACTTGACTTTTGTGTATAAATTCTGGAAATTATGTTCATGTGAGAAACAGAGTATCCTGTTCCAAGTTAACCATTTTCCCTATTTTAAGAAAATTTCTAGAGTCTAGATCAGTCATTAACTATTCATGTGAATAACCTTGATGTAAAACGTAACAATGATGTTGGATAACAGCAAAATATGTGAAGTTTGATACAAAGAAGCAGCTTGATAAGAGTGGCGTATGCTGCTAATATAGGGCAGGATGGTATACAGTTAACTGATTGTTTCAATCATACTTGCCCGATGTTTAAGGGATAATAATGTAGTTTTTTTGTATTGATTGATACAGGTGTATACATCAATTATCATATCACAAGAATTTAGTAGTGTGTAAGCACTAATGTAGAATGCTGATATTGTCATGTCAGTGTGCCTTTTATGGATTCCTTAATTTCTACAGAACTGATGGTTTATATGAAACCAAATAAGGTGTCACACAAACTGAGTAACATGAGCCGATGCCAGAACATGGTCAATTATGTATTCGTTATTGAATTTTCACATTCCTTGAAATTATTAATGGTCATGTTTTGAAGTTCTTCCTGACCTTGGGGATTACATTTTTTCATGGGGATATTAGTATTCAACATGTTGAAGAGGGAAATATTTTTTATATTTTGGATTTGAATATGTCTTGATTTCATTTTTTGCAGAGAAGAGCTTCAAGTTATTGATACTGCATGATGATGAGACCACCAGGCATGCGACCTCCGGGAATGGGACCACCCAGAATGAGGCCTCCAGGGCCTGGTCCCCAAGGACCACCTCGACCCATGGGACCTCCTGGTCCACGTGGACCACTGAGGCCAGGACCACCAGGGCCACAGGGTCCACTTCGACCACCAGGTCCGGGGGGACCACCAGGACCTGGGCCCGTCAGCAGTAATACAAATGATCCAGCATCTGCCAAGTCTCGAGTGTTTGTTGGAAATTTGAACACTTTTGCTCTAAATAAAGAAGATGTAGAGCAAATCTTTATGAAGTTTGGCTTAGTCACTGGGATATCCATGCACAAGGGTTATGCATTTGTACAGTATGGGAGAGAAATGGAGGCCAGAATAGCAGCAGGGGCTGAAGATGGGAAGACCTATGCTGGTCAGGTTATTGGTGGGTATCCAGCTATACAGACTAGCTACAGTTTCCATCTGGATGTTTTTCTAGCTTGTGTTGTGTTTGCAGACTAACGTAGGCTTCTACATTGGATATGATGATTGTCAGTGTAGGAGGTAAACACTAACATGTGGGGAGTACATCAGTGATGGTATTGTTAAATGTAAAACCATGCTCATCCCAATTTGTGTACACTGATGCACCTGATTATCACTGAGTTGTCTGGTCCGGACTTGATTATTTACTGCCTGCCATCATATTGCTGGAATATTGCTGAATGTGGCATTAAACATGAAACGAACAATGCAGTAAGCTATGTTTTTGTTTGTTGTTTAAGACAGCACTCCGCAATATTCCAGCTGTATGGCAACGATCTGTAAATAATCCATTCCTGATCAACAGCTTGACCATCAAGCTACAGAACTGGCAATAGGCTATGTAGTCACCATGTTTTATCAACATATCAAGTAACAGAGTATTCCAAGATAGAGACATACCATCAAGTCCTCCGACCAGTATGGACAGAGGCCACAGTGCACAAGTAGCTTTTCTCACTTGACTTTGTGTGCAACGTTTCATGTGTGTGGTGTACTCTGCACAGCCCTTCAGTTCAAGTCAGTTGTAAACTTCATTTTATTGAATAGTGTTTGTATGACATCCCTTTGGTATACGTGAGTCTACATGACCTAATGTCATAAGCTGACAACAGCCGGGGTGGGGGTAGGGGAGAAGAAGTGTCATTATGTACACAGACCAGTTAAAAATATTTCATGTATAAGAATATTCTGATTGGTGATCTAACGTGTTAAATATGTCGTACACTGACAAGTTTCCAAAATGTATTGACTGCCTTTACATCATTAATCATAATATGCATAATCCTTCATTATGTCCACTAATCTGTATCAAGTGAATCTGTGTACTTCTGGGTGACATTAACAGAATTAACATAATGTTACTTCTTCAGCAACAAATATAGCCTCTGAACCAAGGGGTCGTGGTATCAAGAAAACACCTCCCAATGAAAGGTGAGTTGCAGCCCTTCTTTGTAACATGGGCAATTTGTTTTTCTAATTTGATTGAACCATTATACAAGTATTAACACACTTCAATATCAACGGGCGGTGGGGTAGCCTAGTGGTTAAAGCGTTGGCTCGTCACGCCGAGGGGGCGGTGGGGTAGCCTAGTGGTTAAAGCGTTGGCTCGTCACGCCGAAGGCCCGGGTTCGAATCTCCACATGGGTGCAATTTGTGAAGCCCATTTCTGTGTCTCCCGCCATGATGTTGCTGGAATATTGCTTAAGGCGGCGTAAAACCAAATTCAGTCAGTCAGTCAATATCAACATAAACATGACATGGTCAGAGAGGGTAAAATTAAGATGGGACCAGTAATGTGTCCTTGTGTACTACCATTTTACCACTTTCACCACTTCAGCAGTAGATCATTTTACTAGACTTTTGAAATGTGATCGGTCCTTGTAATGTAGTGTCCCTCTGAGTGAAGTTTGTTATAACTGTAACTGTATTGTGTGTGTTATTAGTGTTTCTCTTTGCAAATCTGAAATATTGGTTAATGTTATTGTGATCTGGACAGGGAATGTTTAGATTATGAAAGATCTATTTTGTTTCTGATATGTTTGGTAAATCTGTAAAGATAAATCTGTATACAAGAAGGTTCACCATGTTGACCTTACTCCACATATATGATGTCAAAGACATTTCACAATACTGAAAATCAGTGAAAAATTAACTTAATTGGTAAAATTAACTGCTACTTTCAATAACTACAATGTCTCTTCCTACTTGTTTGTATTTAGAATGTTTCATGTAGTATCATGTTTCCAGACGTCCAAGTTTGAACTCCAAGCCAGCAACACCCACAACTCCGTCAGTCAACTCCAGCATGAAGCGCACGCTGGTGACACTATCTGGCGACACATCAGAACCCCCTGCCAAGAAGCCCACCCCATCCCCCAGCACGTCCAGTAGCGCCACCAAGTCGAAAATTTCCTCCATCAACACAGGTGGGGATAATATTGAGGGAATGCAGCCAGTCTCATTAGAGTCAGGCATTTAACAAAAAAGATACCCTTTTCTTGAAGATCTGACAGCATATTAGACACTTTTAACTGATCACATTAAGATAAAAAAAATCGTTCTCAAATAAGATTCTTATGTGAGTGGAGATGTAAAAAATTAAGTGACATAAGAGGGACGGGAATCCTCAAAACATTTGTCTAAATGAAGGTCCATGTATAATAACACTGAGAAATACTAGAAGTGATAAGATGATCCCACAGTGTCAGGCACAGGCTACTGTAGACAGTGATGTATTGGTGAACATGTAGGGACATTGCTTCTGTATACCTGTCACCTGTGAAGACTTGGTTGACACGTGTCATCGGTTCCCAATTGCGTAGGTCAATGCTCATGCTGTTGATCACTGGAATATCTGGTCAAGGCTCGATTATTTACAGACCGCTGCCATATAGATGGAATATTGCTGAGTGCGGCGTTAAACAACAAACCAGCCAACAAGGTCCTGGACCGACAGGATATCACTACTGCATTTCTCATAAATAACTCACATACAAATACGGTGATGCCGTAATGTGTGTATTGTTACCTTGATGATAGCAGTAGGGTACACAGGCATGATCATGCTAATGCTCACACTACTTTCATTGTGGGATTCAAGTTACTCATTTGGTTGAGACATAACGGTGGTTTGTAAATAATCCAGGCTTACAGAAAACAGCGTAAAACCATACTCACTCACTCTGACTGATAACAAGTTTGTGTTCTTTTGCAGCCGGCGTGGATGTTCTTATATGTGGTAGGTGCAAGCTCCAGTTCAACAGTCTACACAGTCTGGCACAACACAAGAAGATTCCCTGTCGATTACGCTTCAGCTGCCAATGTCAGAAGAACCCTCCACCCACAGTGTCAGGTAGGGATGTCAACCTGTATAATGATGTCATTATTTTAAGTCAATAGTAAATACACTTTTAACATCTATACTATTGTAATAATCATACTTCAAACTATGTTTACAAGGCAAGCAATAACAAAAATACAAACAACATTTCAACCAAACACATGTTTGAATTCACTGCTTGATTTAATGCTACTAATGGATGAATCTGATCCAATAAATGTCCAAAATTGTTTTTTCTGTGTTATGATTGTCCATCTTAACCGCAGTAAAATTTTAAGATGTTGGTTCAAGAAAATTAACCTTTGCATGTATACTGATGGAGAAAACAGGTGACCGCTGGAATAGTTGTATTTATATGAAGAAGAATAGGATTGGGGGTTGTGTCTGACACTTAACATCTCTGTTCCAGATGAGCCCTCGCAGTTGTTGTGTGCATCCTGTGACGCCCAGTTTAACACTGCATGGTCCCTTGTACAACATTGCCAGGCTGAACACGCTGTCAAGATCTTCAAGACGGTAAGCTGTCAACTTTGCTGCATCCGTTGGGCAGTTCACAAGTTTGGTTGATTGGTGGGTCTGGCTTGGTGATTTGGTCCACTGCATGTCAGCTCATCCAGTGATAATGACTCATAATATCAATCACTGGATCGTCTAGTTGACACCTGATACTTTACAGGCCACCATTACAAAGGTGGAATATTGCTGAGTGTGGCAATTAAACAAGAAACAGCAATCAGGTGTCTTAGCGGTCTCAGTGCTTGCTTGTCATCCTGAAAGACGAGCTTGAATTCCCAACATGGATACACTGTATGAAGCCAGTAATGTTAGGAATACCTCATGGCCATGGATTCCTCTGTAGGCTATATTCCCACTGTAATATCTGTAAAAATCTTTAGACGTTCTCTTCACTGCCAACATATGTAATAATTGTGTTTCAAAACCTATCCTCTGCACTAATGCAATTAGTTGCACTACATACAGTGTCACTCCTGTCCAGTGTGTTAGATCAGCTCTGGCCTACATGACGGGTTCTCTGTCTTCGTACTCACCCAGTACTAAAGCAGCATATGATGTCATTTTCACTGGATGGTTTAACGATAGACCGATCCAGTCCCGGCCGATAAGCCCCGCCCACTTCGTTTTTGACGTTAACGGGGACAACCACTGACTAATCACAATGGCATCACCGCCGACGAAACGTACGTTATTGCGAACGTTGTTGATGAATTCTATTTGTGGTACTTTGGTATCCACCGTTTGTGAATGATATTTAAAGAGGAAAGTTATGCGTACTATATTTTTAATATATTTTAGTTGACAGATTGCAATCGGCGAGTGAACATGAGTTACATGCCCGATGAAAAATTGCCTAGGCCAGCTGTTCAGAGTGGGAAGCGTATTTTCTTTCGATCCAAATAATGTATCCGTCTAAGATATTAGCAGGGGGAGGATAACTGAATTATGTTGTTTGGTTGTTTTTTTTCTCTCAAATATCCAATCGTAATTTTATAAAAAAACGTGAACACAACCACATGTTCAAGTTGCAGATCGTGTCGGTATCTACACATGTATAAATAGATTGTCTACACCGCGCCTGTATTATTTTATCCTTTGTTCAAATTTAGTTAAATCAATAATGTGAAAACTATACCTTTTACTGAACAAACCAGAAAAAAAATATTTCCCGTCTACTACTTCATGCACCTTATTTGTCTGTATATATTAATGTAAACAAATCAATCACAGCATAACCTATTTGATCTTATTTGGGAATCTGGGGAAAGTTATTGGGCTTATAAACAGTATGTTTTCATGGATGTATCTGGACATACCCAGAAGGAAATATTCAGCATCTAATCTTCAGCAATTCTCAGTAAAATGTCCCTCTTCAAAATCAGTACACCATCCAAAAATGAAACTGAATATAAGGAACTCCATTTTTTTAATCACCCTTTCCAATATATTTTTGTATGTGTACTTTGTTGTGGAATCCTAATTTACAAACTTCCACAGTACTGGACTTCATGAACTGCCAGCATTTATGTACAGGTATGTAACAGCACCAGAACACAAAGAAGATCCAAGATACAATCTGCACCTGTACACTAGCTGACCCATCTTCCAGAAATAGGAAACATCTGATGCAAAATCTTTGAACAGTGGGTCGACAGTTATCCAAACAATTAACTAGGATTGAAATAGAATGTTCCACAAAATACAAATATACTGCTTTTTCTTCAGAGATATTTAACTGCTAATTACTAGTGCTGGTATTGGTATACAACCTGCGATACGATACATCACGGTACTAACATTTCACTGACGACGATATATTGCCAAAGTATTGTGCACTGAAACTGCGATACGATTCGAATCCCGATATAAGGTTGGCAATGCAATACGTATCACGATATTAAAATATTTAATTCTAACACAAAAGATAAAACACCATAAGATCAAAACAAAACCATTTTACAGTATTTCGTCAAATTCCGCCAACGAAACGAGATAAATATGTTTATACACGGACTTTGTGAATGTTCATAACATGTGAGCGCTATGTCTGACACAGTTCTTGACTTATGAATTTCCGAGAAAACGTTTACTTATGAAGGGAAATTAAGTAAGCATATATTTTAATCATCAAACAAAGTAAGTCTTTTTTCTTGACAGATATAACGATTCGGCAATATTCAAAAATAAACATCGATGTATCATGGCGTATTTGAAGTATCGTATCGGGATATACGACAATGTAAAACTTTGTATCGATTCACTGTATCGGCGGCCGATGGATCGATGAATCGTCACACCACTACTAACTACTAATGTAAGTAAGGTACAAAGAATATATCCTATGTTCAAAGCGTTTTGTCAATAAAATTAGTTACTGACATTATTGCTTCTTAAACAATGATACTCTTTGCTTTATTGGATCTGAGACCATATCCCTCGGACATAATACTAATTTTGATCTATTTCCTCTTCTCAGATACTTACTAGTGTCATCAAAAATATATTAAAGTTGTTTCAAAATCTGGTAAAAGTCCTAACAATAGTTTAGGAAAACACACATGAAAATGTCCTGAAGCTTTCACCTCCTGCAAATTCAGTGTGCAATTTAATATGAAGCTCATTTTCCAAATAACCATCAACAAACCTTGAGCAATTTGTCCAAAACCAACATCTTAATAAACACTACTTGGTGGAGTCTTCATGTATTGGTAACCTCCTCAAAAGCTGATGATTTCTAAGAAGTATTACATAAAATCTGGGTTAAATATATGTTTCATTATTCATCCCAGTTACATGAAAAGTCAACTGAGAATTTTGTAAGTTATTCTGTTCCAAGACTGAATAATGCCTGACCAGGGTGTTACCAAAACATAGCCTTTGGTTTTTTAAAAATTCTCTGGATGTTGAAATAACTTTATTATGAGTTATGATACTAGTAATCACTTTCAGAATAATGTTATCAGTAAATATATTATTTAAAATACCAAAGATATCTTAAAGCAGGAGCCAACAAGTTAGTTAATTAGTACCAAGTGATTGTTCTGCCATGATAAGTATATAGTGTTTGTTTGCCTAGTTCTGCCTTAAAATCACATGAATCTGATATGCCAGTCAATTAAGTAATTATTTATAATTGATTAGATTATGATTATTTATTTTATTACCTTTCCACGTTTACTAAAGGAAGCAAGATTCTTAAAACATACATTGCTATCATTTCCAGTTAATTGATTAAAATAACAGTTATGTTATTACTCCTAAAATATACCAATGTACCTCCCCTAATTGTAAAAAAATTATGTTGTAACAAAAATTCAAAACAAATACTGTTCTCATAATTAAGAAATACACTTTTATTTCACTCTGTCCAATATTCCAGAAAGTCACTATTCTTCTCACATAGTGTTCGTCCCCGATCCACATGGAGTAAGGTAATTCAATTCAAGGTCCCATCGCCTTATAGAAATTCTTAAATATTTAAGGCATGGTTTTTATAGACTCTCATTTGAATTAATTTTGATATTTGGATATTGTGTGATAGGCAACTGCTGACACTGACAATGTTTCCGTTTAAATAAAAAGATATTACTCTTTGAATATTTTGCACTATTAACAGATACTGTACAGTACTGCAGTAGGCATTCAGGTTGTGCTTGTGAAACTATAAAACATCCTGAACTGTGTGACAAATTTAAGAATATCTAAGAGCGAAGGCAACAATATCAACCATATTGTTCTTTAATGTAACAAGTTTTGTTATTTCAGTTGACTCTAACTGAAATCACTGTCAGATTTGTTTACATTGTGTCACGGCTTTCTCGCCCGTCTCATTTGAGCTTTATGGCGTACCAACTCAATGCCCATTAGTGACAAAAACGTTAAGCAAAAACAATTTTGTAGTTACAAGAATTGTCTGTGTTTATAATCCTTGCAAAGTCTTAAACTGCTATTTGTCATCATCAATTGATAATGATTTTGTGCACATGTGCAAAAGTGTGGAAATTCGTGCAAATTCTCATCTGCAGGCAGACGTAGGTTTCGTGAACGATGGTGCAGACARTTAACTTATCGTTAGGCCTATCACGCTCCTTTATCCGCCTCAATTCCTTTTGTCACGACTATAATGGTTTCGTTAAAGGTACACATCAAATCACAGCAAAATGTAATAGATATAGCAAGTGTAAATGGCATAATTCGAAGCACATCGCTTCTGAGGCATCGTTTGACCCAGGAAATAAGTCTGACAAATCCACACAGCGTGCCCGGTCTGACGGTTGCCCCAGTTTTGATTGACAGACTGGATCGGTCTATACCATGCAAATTCTCAAAATGAAATTTATCAGTTGTGTGGTGAGCATTACTGGAACCACCAGTGAAACCAAAGTTAAATGCTACTCAATTATAGCTACGAAACATACAGTTTTTACCATTATATTTCTTCAACTATTCACAGCCAAGTCTTGAGTACAAACTTTTTCAGTTCCCTACTGGGACCTATTGGCCCAAGTCAGCAATACTGAAATCCTAGGAAATAATATGTTTACTTCCATTTTCAACCATGCCAGACACCCTTGAAGATTGGGGTTAGAATTGGTCATCCATAACCCATTCTGGTGGTAGGAGGCAACTAACTGAATCGGACGGTCAGACTCGCTTATACAGTGTTAACTATGGTGTGATTTCCTTGTCGTGATGCCCTTTCCATGTTGGTTGCTGTGTCTGTTCCAGGAGGACGAGGACAAGGAAGTGTCAGGGAAGAGTGAGGAAAACGGTGATGACAGCACACTTCAAAACAAGACTGGGGCAACCAAGAAATGATCATGTTCTTTAGTTCATTCATCATTTGATGTAAATTTCGACCGACCGACAGCCATGTATTTCAACACTGACGCCATCCCATCAACAACAGAGGGTACTGTGACAAGTGGGCATACCTATTTGGTACCATTCCGTTGTGCAGTCACCTTGAAACTCCAACCCTCATCTACTTTTGACTGTATGGCATCATTACAGATCCCATTTGCTATGAGAAACATGTTCTGTCTCCAACAGCACACAAGCTTCAGTACTTCAGGCTCTTGTATGATCTGCTCCCCTCCATCACTGTGAATACTGACAGTCTCTTCGCACTATATTTGTATAAACCAAAGAATGCAGCAATACTCCACAAGGGAGATAACTCTGAGTGCACTAATTATAGTTCGTCATGCCGTAGCCTTGCACCTATCTGCTCTAAAGTGTGATGCAGTTGTCGGGTTTGCACAATACACTGAGTAGTGTCCAATTTGCATCTAAGAGCTATTAAAGACTTCATCATTAGAGTGCACTACTTCATGGAACAGTGCTGTATGTATTCACTGTGAGTGTTGGGGATGGTAGTTAATACAAGCACATGAAGTAGTCTGGTTATTCTGTATATACACTGAACTTCAGCAGTCGGCTCATTTCACTGTAGAAGTTGATGCCAAATTATGATTTTATGTTGTGCTTGTCATGTTACTAGATTGTCACTTGTGATTTTATCCTGATTCTGAACTTGAATGTAATATATGCATATGGTATTGACTGGTCTATACATGGGTCATGTTTGTAGACAGGATTTTATGTCATCCCTGTGTAGGGCGACCTACTGAAGAACACGGTACTACACTGAGAGGATGGCCAATACTGGTATGTTTGTAAAAGTGTATTCAAGACTTGTAATGGCAGCTTCAATATGGAGGAACCAGGGGAGTTAGCTGCAGACCATGCGATGTTGTCACACTACACTGTCATACCATGCACGTGACTACGTTATCTGGTACTCGGATAACATTCACACCTGCTTCAAACCCATTTAGTATGGGGCAAATAGGGTGTATATGTTTATAACATTGCTCAATGCCTGTTAGAAACGGTACTTGTGTTTTGGATAACCTGTCATTTCACTCCCATTCCTGGCATTTTTATCACATCTGTAATTATTCGTCAACACTCATATAAGAACTTATTTTTTAATGATTTATTTTCTTTACCTACTTACTTGCACATAGCACTTAGCGTGTTACCATAGTTACCTGAAACACAAGTATTATAATTTGAGCAATAGTTTACATCTCAAAAGTGTCCACAAGTCAGGTATGTTAAGGTTAATAGAGTAATGCCCCGGAGGACAGCTTCACCAATACCAGTATTTCTAGCCCAAAGTCTGGACCACGTGAATAAGTGATATTGCTGGATACAAATCTTTATCCTTGAACCTGTATGATAGATGGGTATGGTTGTGATTTAGATGTAAGACGTTTCAGGAGTATACTTGGGTCTCAACCAAACACTCCCACAAAATACAATATTTTCTACTTGAATTATTATTATC
>VKKT01000301.1:237765-248346 GCA_008038995.1 Haliotis laevigata
GATACATCGTACAGACAGGTGATACATGATACAGACAGGTGATACAGGGGTACAGACAAGTGATACAGGGCACAAGAAGCGATACATCGTACAGACAGGTGAAACAGGGTACAGACAGGTGATACATGGTACAAAAAGGTGATACAGGGCACAAGAAGCGATACATCGTACAGACAGGTGATACAGGGGCACAGACAGGTGATACAGGGCACAAAAAGAGATACATCGTACAGACAAGTGATACAGGGGTACAGACATGTGATCGATGGTATAGACAGGTGATACAGGGTACAAGCAGATGATACAGCGCACAAGAAGCGAGAAATCGTACAGACAGGTGATACAGGGGTACAGACGGGTGATACAGGGTGCAGACAGGTGATACAGGGCACAAGAAGCGATAAATCGTGCAGACAGGTAATGCAGGGGTACGGACAGGTAGTGCATGGTACAGACAGGTGAAACATGGTACAGACAGTAGATACATTGCAGAGACAGGTGATACAGGGTACAGACAAGACTGGTGATACAGGGGCACAGACAGGTGATACAGGGTATAGACAGGTGATACAGGGGTACAGACAGATGATACATCGTACAGACAGATGATACATGGGTACAGGCACAATGAAATATATAAATGATGTAGGTGGTTGATAGCCATTAACATCTTGCTCGTTTCTCATGCAGGTTTCCGTGTAACCTGACAGGTTTCTACAACGTGTGTGTTCAGTAAGAATGTAGGAGACTTTCTACTGATGGCATGTCAATGACGATTAATCTTCTCCCGCAGTTTAATAGCTTTCTGCATGCAACATATTTTTTCAATTCCCACAGGAAGTTATAAACAGTTATGGCTAATGTTTTTGAAAAAATACGTATTGATTAAAAAGCACGACTACTTTAACTGTTGTGTTATGTTTTTACTAATTAACATTTCTTTCATATGCACACATTAGTATACAATATACATGTTTTTCCAAGGGGCGGTAAAAGCAATCGCTCGCCACGGTGGAGTTCGAGAGGGAACAGAGTGGGAGCAATTGATTGTGCTACCTTGCCCTTCTAGGGAGTTTTACGCCGCACCCAGCAATATTGGGAACCGATGACATCTGAAGCGATAGCATCATGCGATACCAACCTGAAGTGATCATGACGTAGGAACTATTTTGCTGTTTGATATACTAAGACGTTGTTTGTTCATAGCATAATTCTGTTTGAAAAAGGTAGCTATTATCACCTCTTCGCCTTGGTCCTTTCCATACAGTAAAAAACTTTCTTGAAAATAAAACACACAAATATATGGGCATAAAAGCATGTGAGACATCAACAATAGTTTTGTTGAACTTTGTTCTGTGAAATATTCAGGTTCGGAGTTCAGGATCTAAGAGACCCGTATGCAGCTGGCATAGTGGTAGACAGGCGCGTAGCAAGCCGATTCTTCCATGTAAGCCCGATAGGTGGCACCTAAAGGCCTACAGAATGACTACAGCAGGGAGTTACGTACACGTTGAAGGGCGATTGTAAATACSTGCATTTCAGTCATGATTCACATATAATCATGACTGTAACAAAACATTTACATACAGGAAAGAAAGACACCTTTCAATTTATGATATATAATGAATAACATGTTTACTGTACATGCTGACTGTATTGGTAATACTTGGTTATCTAGAATATTGTAGTCTATATGATTCATAGAGGTATTACCATTTTTTAAATTGTTGCGAAAACGTGTTTGTAGGTATTTTTGGCAAGAATTAGAAAAAGAAAATTCTAGCAAGATCATGTGTAAGCCCGGGCGTTTTTTAGTAATGGTAGCTACGCCCCTAGTAGAAGCGTCATAAAAAAATTCTCCCTGCCACACCTATATCTGCAGTGATTGTGGGTAATCCAGGTAACAGTCTTGCATTAAACTAAAGCGCTGTGGGTTAAGTCTCCGGATTTGAGACCCCGAGATACAAATCTGCTGAGCTTTCAGTTAATCTTCACCTCGGCAATCTCCTGAAACACGCACACACACACACCAAGCCCGCAGATGTCAGTAATTCCCCTCGCTCGGTCAGGTGATTGGTAAATATGGGCGGGCACCTATCGACAAAACAATCAATCACTTGGATATTATCGGCAATTATCGCCTTGAAACTGACCATTCTTTATTGCGATGTAAACGCTGCCTTGGAATTTGATGGCTGTGGAATGACCCCCGAGGTAGATCCATGTCGCCAGTGTGTGCCGAATCAATACTGTAGACGAGTATGGCACGGGAGTGAGTGATATCCGAGAGGTCAAGTCGGCACTATAAACCACAAATACACCAATCACAGTAGTCTTGGCTTTGTCAGGGATTCGTGAGCTTTAGCCCGGGGTGTTCATTGACTTGTTGTGTTAAAAGACAGTTTGTTACTTGACCCGGTGCAAACAATTACATGTTGTCATGCACAAATTGGACTAAATTAATTTGGCATCGGCTGAAATGGTGCCTAATGGTGGCGAATGTGCTTAGGGTTTCCGATTTGTTATTGGTGAAAATGAAACGTTCAAATTTTGTTGATGTTTTGTGACATGAAGAACCAGTGAGATGCCTGGAACATGGAACTAATCAATGCAGTGTTGGTCTACAGACTCCTGGAATCAGAAACAGGCGCAGAGTTCCATTAAATGTAATCCAGATACAACCAGATACTGGAAGTAATTGGGTTGCTGGCATCTCATGAAAGTCCCGGGTCTTGTAGAACGACAATGACTGGCTCTGTCGGTCTTTTACCCTGAACTGAACTGCATTATGGACACGTGTATTGTCGGGCCTCATAGTTCTGACATACAGCCCCAAGCCTCTGTGTGTGTGTGCGTGCGTATGCGTGCGTGGGTGAATATGTGTGTGTGTGTGCGTGCGTACGTGCATGTTTGTGAATGTATGTGTGAAGTCAATGCACATTTCATGTTCAAGCATGTTCATTCGCTTACTGTGTCTACTGTAAACACATACTGAGCACTTGTCTGGTCAAGACTCGATACAATGTCTCCAGGTATGACAGGGTACTGCTGTATGAGTCGGGTAACAAACACTTTATGTACATTTGTGTAAGTGGTGGTTGCTAGAGCAGGACATGCGCCCCTTTGTCGCTTCCACCTCGTGTCATCCCGAGTTTTCAGTTATCCATTCCTTCAATAATGTCTTTTACGCCCAATATAATCGTTTTACAAGATTATCAAAAGTATTATTCCTTGTCAAAATACCCTTTCCATCTGAATCGACACAAAGAGTATGCGTGTCACATATTAGGCTGTATATATAGGAATAAATAAACAACTAATAAACAAACATGCTGACATGTTTAATACTCTATCATCACGTGGCACAGTTGGACCAGAAATCTGTGTTAAATATGACCATATTCTACACAGATGTAACCCGAGATCGCCTGTTCAGTGCTGTCCACGAGTAGTCCTGCAGTGTCAAACCATGTCCTCTGATGGCAACTCTGGTAACGCTCGTGACGTTAAAGAACGATCAAACTTTTGTTTTTGTACTCATTTAACCATTACATATGAAAGACGTATGGTTAGTCTTAAGCGGAACACCAAGTTCATTTTTAAAAAACTTGTGGTTAATTAATACCGAGCGATTAAAAGTCGTCTGCTACTCTCTCGCTCGCCAACGAAACCACAGAGAGGTTACATAACTCTGTCGCCTGAGCACTGCAGCGAACCGGAAGTGACGTGGGAAGGAGGAATGATTTTCACACACACACACACACACACACACACACACGATGATCGGTCCCAGGGGTCAGGTAAAGGGTGATTGATGCTAATGGTGCAGACAACGGGGTCGATTAAGAGCATCGAATATCCTACAGCCAGGCTACAGCTACATCCACACAGATATGCCGTGCAATCATCGGCTAATATCCGAAATGCCTAGCGGGAATAATATGTTAATAACACCCACTATCTTAATTGAGCACTTATTCATACATAAAATCGTCATGCGACTGTTGTCTCAGTACTAGTCGTTATAGTGATATTATTTACAGACCGCCCCCATATAACTGGAATACTGCTGAGTGCGGCCTTAAATAACAAACCAACCAACAGATCCTACAGGTACCCACTGACTGAGTGGAAGGACTAAGGTTACCTGTTAAACAACGTCACTTGTCTCAAGGTTACTTATATTTTGATAATATATGGTGTTGCATAGGACTGAAGCCTTTCCTATGTGGAGCATAGTTACCGCGAGTTAATCATTTGTAGAATAATCAAACCGTATTTGTCTTCATTCCAGTTTTTGCTCCTGGCCCCGACTGCAACACCGTCCACACAAACCTGAGCGGCGCCGTCATAGAGAGTGATGACGTCACTGATACCTCTGTTGATGTTTGCGACATCCGCCTCGTGACGTCAGATCGGTGGATGGTGCACGTGGACCACCTGATCATGGACAGGTGTCCGGTGAAGCTTCATCTGTATGACTACGATGTGAAGTCCTCGCTAGAGCCCCCCACGGTAAGCACGACACGGTTCAATAATTACCGCGAAAACAATGCATGCGTAGCAACATGTTGATGAAAGGAATAAACTTTGACTTGTGTTTATTGTGAGAAATGTTATGTAGGGGTACTGTTGTAAAGTAAGGTATAAAATAATTAAAAACTAGCAATATTATTTTTTCAGTTTTCTATTCCATAAAATAACCCAATGCGGTATACCTTCTTTAGCACCTCAGTATTATAATTTTGTTTTATTTTCTTGTTTACAGGCCAACTTCTCCTGCGGCCGCCATAAGCAAGCAGTGCCGACGACCCTGGACTTGAAGACCGACTTCTTCACCTTCAGGCTAGTCAATGATCGACATAGGAAAGTCCGGTTTAAAATTGTTCTCACAGCATATAAAGATCGTAAGTTAGTAGACGTATGTGGTGAACGTTGTCAATGGCCAACAAAACAATCCGGGTTAAAATGCTCTCACAAGGATAAAACAAGTGACAGACAATACCTACGATAGCACATCCTCATTTTTGCCTTCTCTTCCAAAGAACCGTTATTGTGCTAAGGAAACTGATCAGCAATAAGGGACGCATAATTGGTATTCTTTCCCCCAGGCTTTCCTAATTATACATAACTGTAGTATTCATTACTAAGTATAGCACCTGACATTTCGTATATATATATATATATATGTATTCACTCTTCTAATGCTATTCGATTCATTGTTGATTCAAACACGATTCCATCTGCTCTGCCCTGGGTAGGCTCCAATATGACGACTAGTGCCCTCTGGTGAAACACCTTTCAGAACCCGCTAGGGAAAGTGGGTCCCTAAGTCATACAAGGATATGCCAACAGTGGGTTCGAATCCAAGATTTACCCCTGGTGCATCATCTTAATCTCCCTTAAGAACAGTTACACAAAATGTACCTCCGTCACTTATTAATGTTGTTACTAACGGCTAATGCTGTTCAAAGCTGCGAATAACCAGACTCACTCACTCACATATTTTGCGGACGTACATTCATTACGTCCTTGAAATGTCAAGAATGAAACGTTAGATATTTGCTGCTAAATATACCGTGGTTTAGCGGTCCTCTTACAAAAAAACAAAAAAACAAACAGCAACAACAACAAAAAACATGAACGCACGCGCGCACACACACAACACAACATGCACGCACGCACGCGCGCGCGACCACACACACAAACACACTCTTTGTATTTGCAATATATATCGGCATGTCGCTAAACCCGGTTCCACGTCAACTCACTGCAATATGAGCTCCTGTTACTGGTCTGGATGCTGCGGTGTTTTCACTACGGTTATGGCTTTGACGGCACGACTTCCTGTTAAGACTCTATCGAATGATAGATATGGGCAATTGTTCCGATGACAGCCGACTATAGCTGTAATCCAATGTCTGTGTCACTTGAACACAGTCAATACATTTCGGACACGTCACAAACAAAGCTGAAGAGAAAGCTTCCCCAGCCCCATCAAACTATGGTTTACAACGCGTCAAATTCAATTGAATCTTAATTTTAGGAGCAAAATGAGTTTTTTTCTACGGTACACATGGAATTGTAATCGCACTTTGTTGTATTGATTTACCGTCTAACGTCAATAAAAGTCTAATTCATAACCGCCAGTGACGTCATCCAATAGCCGCGAGGTATCTACTGCTGGCTGAGCAGGTCTTGTAACTGACGTTTTGTTTACACCAGGGATTTGATGAATCGCTTGACAGCAGGATGTTGAAACCACTGGAACATTCTAATGACAAGATAAAATATTATGATGTGCTAAACGGCCGCTTTTTCTGACATAAAGATACAACATTTATTGATCCAATTTGTGTCTTTCATGAAGCGATGAGATGTATTGTTATCCTTAAGTTACAAGAAATACTCATTAATAATACAAACCAGTTTTTTCTTATATGCTAAAATCTTTAGTGGTTTAAGCAGAAATATTTTATGATAGCCATGAATACTTATGGTTGACATACAGACATATTCACACGATACAGAAGCGGTCCCTTGTCACACCAACCGTCAGGCACCTAAGTGCCAGCACACTAGCCCAAATTTTAGTACTTGTTTTTGTTGGGTCTCACTGGGATTCGAACCCATTTTCTCACAGCCACCAGCCGCAGTGGCTGACCTGTCTAGGCGTCTGACTTAGTGTGCTGGCGATTAGGTACCTGACTCTGAGGGTGTGGGTTCGAATCCCGGATGAGACTCAACCCAAAAGAACTAGAATCTGTACTTTTTACTGAGAAAGTGTAATCCCAAATATAACATGTGTTAGATTTGACCACTTTCTAAAATGGCATTGTGTATTTTCATATCTCATTGATGTTCAAAGATCGCATGACATGCTTAAATCCACAACCTTCACAGTATTAAGTCAGGTATTGGAGTCAGCTGTTGGGCATTGCCACGTCTGTTCTGACCTTGATTATATATGTAAAAATCTACAGAAGACGCCGGCCATTTTGATATCCAAAATGGCCGATAAATAAATTACGGTTTGTTGAATGTTTATAACTTCACGAAAGACGTCAAATTATTAATTGACCTTTACCACACATAAGGAGTTGGAAAGTAATTTAAACACCATTTATCACCCTCTCACTTGTCTCATTGTCTTCCGGCAGATTTACTGAACACTGACCCATAGGGTTCTAACCTTTGTGGGGTTCGCACATGACCCACGTGATGTCACAAGTTGATGCGCAGTGCTACTTTCTTTCACTGCTGGAAGGTCACCCGGCCCGCACAGTAGCTATGTTTTCAAACACAGCAAAAGCAATTTTCGTCTTTTTGTAGTTATATTTAATTGAATCTAACAAGCAAAGATGGAGTAGCGTATGCAGTATGTCACCCCGATGATACCACCGTGCGCTTCTGTAAATGTCAGAGAAAATACACAACCTAAAATAGAAGTTCTGTCGCCATTGCAACAGTGACATTTGCACCAACTGGTGTTGAATGGCTTCGTAATCTTTCGTATGTTTAATTACATTTTCATTTATTGATTGGATGTTTAAACCGACCGATTTCATGCAAGACGTGTTTCCGTGATGTCGTGTGGTGTTGCCCACTGGGGACTTCTCCATTGGCTGTTGTCCAAGACAAACACGCGAACATATGATATATATAACTCGCTTCGATATACTTGTCTATTTAAGTTATTGGTCTTACTAGTATGTGTTGGTCTACAAGATGAGATAACAGGCGAAATACCGCTAAAACGGAGTTACCTCCCCTTGTACTCACACACATGCATGTGTTCCTGGGGAAAGTTTGTACAGCTTGACACGACTTTTCTTCAATAGCGTCCTCTTGTCCTCCTGACTTCGAGTGTGGGAGTGGCACGTGCATCCCACGTTCCCTGGTGTGCGACGGCGTTGACAACTGTATTGGCGGCAGAGACGAGCTCGTGGATATCAGCGAACTGGCCAATGATACTCTTGACTGTCACGGTCAGTGTCTATATGGTATAAACATCAGATACAATTACACGACTTCAGGGCCAACAGTGAGCATAAGTGTATTTGGTGGTCAGGCCCGATAGCTTGGATCCTTGCACAATAATAACTGGATGACATGACTAGCTGTTAGCTTTGTAAATGTAAACATTGTGACAATATTCAGTTGGTCAAAGTAACATTTGGGCTGGGATTCTGAAACCGTATCTCCAGTACCTGTCAAGGATGATGAAGTCCCTGATATGCTGTACATGCAGGTTCCCGTGCTCTGCGGGACACTGCGAGGGAGTTGGTCGTCTCTGTAACTGTGACAGGTAGACGAATACCATTACACCACGTCTTTCACCTTACGTTAACAGTAACTATGGAGCTGACACAATTGCCGTAATAGTTTGAGTAACGACATCCCTATGAATGAAGGCAGTTCCTTTGTTCCAGACCAGCGAGGGTGCACCTACTTCAGCTGTGTGTCAGACAGTCTGTGTATCCCGGGCAGATTTGTCTGTGATGACGTCATGGACTGTCAAGATGGCAGCGACGAAGAGCCCGAGGGAAGATCTAAGTGTAGTGAGTTCAGTACGAGGTCCCTATCACCCCTAACATCAGTAAATGTACTTGGATCCTTATATGCCCTTTAGGGGATTCTAGTTTAGAATAGGTACCGAGGCGATTTAATGGATATAGTGGTCAATTCGGGCACCTGCTGACGTTATCTATAATATCAGTCGCTGGTGTGTCTGTACCGGCCACCAGCAATCAGATGAAACATGTCTGCGATGTTCCTAGTTAATCGTTTACTCGATTATTTACAGACTGCCGCCATGTAGCTGGAACATTACTGAGTGCGGCGTAAAACTAAACTCACTCACTCGCTCTCAGCTAAACGACAAGAGAAGGTTGTTCAGCATGACCCAAATATTGATATGAAGTAAAATTCCGTGTAATCTATGCAGTGATTGTATTTTGTAACGTTTGTTTCTGACTTGGCTGCATAAGCCGATGATCATGATGTCAATCACTTGATTGTCTGGTTCAGATCGATTATAGACAGTCCGTCGAATATTTATGTATGAGGCGTTAAAAACCAACGGAACCGACTGCAATGTTTCACCATCAACATTAAGTGTAGATATAGCAATAGATGTGCATCAGATAACGCTATTGTCTACCATTCCCTTGCTCTCTCATTTCTAAACAAGAGGTGTTGGTAAATCAAACACGATCCCTTATATAATTGCTGTGTACAAAACTAACAAACAACAGTTGTTTTTCAGAAGAAAACGAAATTGATAACTCTCCACTGATAATAATAGCTGTTGTTGTGGGCGTGAGCTTCACCGTGTTCGGCTTGGCGATCATCATGGGGGTGATCTGGCGGACCCGTCCGGCGGTCAGAAGGAGGCTTTCCTTCAGAAGGGAGCGAAGATGAAAAATCAGTGTGTTTCAGATGTGGACATTTACGTCAAGATATTACCAATGAGGAGTTTTCCAGATTTTTCATGTCAAACAAACCAGCAAACAAACAGACAAGCCTTGATTCTACTGGATGAAATGCATTATTTTGGCTTATTGAATCTTGCACACTTTCGTGCTTTGCAGATTATCAGCGGGTCTCAGGGGTGTGGGTTCTGAGGGTGTGGGTTCGAATCCCGGATGGGACTCGACCCAGAAAGTACTAGAATCTGTACTTTACCAAGAAAGTGTAATCCCAAATATAACACATGTTACATTTGACCACTTTCTAAAATGGCATTGTGTATTTCAGGGTCTCAGGGGTTCAAAACATTTTTTAAAGTGACTTTAAGAAAGTAAGGGCAAGTGACTTTAAGAATGTAACTTGTCCTGGATAATTTTCCACCTGCCCTGCTTTTTATGACATAATCATGATGGTTTAATTATGAAAGAATAAATCAACATGGTATTTGATGTTAATGTTCACTGGACTATTTATCGAGAAGTGATAAATAGCAAAGAAAGATAACTCTACTTGATTATCATTGCAAAATGTAATAGCTACATTTTGAGCAGATATGAAATGAAATCCAAGTTTATTTGCAGTTTAAAACCGAAAACAGAGGTTATTTAGTAGCCTACGGACAAGTAAGATACCAGTATTTGATTGCCCGAATTGAAAACTGACTTGTCCCGGGCGTCGGGGGATGGGATTTTTGAACCCCTGCGGTCTTCAATGATTTATTGTCGGTTGCCATTACTACACGACCATGATATTTTTTGAAACTGTTTGTATGATGACGTGCAACGTGTATTGAAAATAACTCCTGTATGATTTGTAAAGATGTTTCGTAGCTCCTTCTTGAACCACTTCCACTGGAACTTCTGAAACGTCGTTAGGAGTCATGAAGTTGTTATTCATGAGTTTGGTGTCTTCGTGTTCTTCGAATTTCGAAATGTCTATCGTAGTTCTCTTGTGTGCAGTTTCTGTTTTTAATCGTCTTAATGCACGGAAGACGCCCTCAGAAAACAACAATTCGTGCTAAGTAAGAAAAAACTCCCATACTTTACCACAGACTTCCGTCTGTCTTAGCGCTAACGATATACCTACTTACATACTTTACCGCAGACTTCC
>VKKT01000302.1:25734-36875 GCA_008038995.1 Haliotis laevigata
CATGCACGTCGTCATATGAGCGAAATATTGTCAAGCACGACGTTAAACCAATTTCACCTCACTCACCATAGTATGTTTATTTAATCGGTAATCATTTCTCACATCTGTATATGAGTGTATATACTATTCTGCGTGTTTGAGTCCTTATGTTTTAAGCCGACTTTAGCAGGTTTCCAGAGGGGGACGCCAGAAACGGATTTCATACGTCGTACCATGCGGGGACTCGAACCCGCGAACACTTTAACCACTAGGCTACCCCATCGTCCCTATATATGTTTGTCATGATGTACACCAATTAGACGTAAATCTATACCGTTGACTGCACATATTCGACTCCAAATTACGTGGATCGGTGCTCATGATGTCTATCACAGGTTTGCCTGATCCACTCGATTAAGCAACGAGTGGCCCCGAATAGTTAGAATATTGCTAACTGCGTCGTTAACAACAAACAAATAGCATATGCTCATCACATCATCAACATCCTTTTCACTCCATTATACACCTGTTTGCATCAACTCCACCGCCTATTTGTGTGCTAACACAACACTACTCCGGCAAACTATCATCTGAATCACTGATGTCATATCTGCAACATTCAATATACATGTTACTGGTATCACATGAGACTCCGGTGAGGCACGTCCCCGTCAAATTGATCTGTCGGTACATCAAAGCAACTGTCTGTCTGATGGATCGTTTGATTCAGGTTTGATCACCATATCCCAGCATGCCTTGTCCGACACAAAGGGAATAATCCGTGCAAGCTGACGCCCTGTATTAACTTCAAAGAACAATCCAGGGTGATTTTACGTTCCGCTTAATGACAAAACTTTGATAACGCCGTTTTCACACCATTAATATACTATCAAAAGGCTTGGAACGGGATTTCTTTGAAGAAAATCATTCGATTTCTTCAAGGTGGTGCTTGGTGTAGGTATACAATGAGGATGTATGTGAATGTGGAAAAATAGTCATCCCGTTTTATACTACATAAATAGAAGCAGGATCCAGGGTTTTTTCCTCTTTGATATGTATTTTTATGAATTTCAAACACTTTTTGATGTAGGATGGAATTGCAAAAAGTATTTTATTATTATCATACTCCATTTAACTATTCTGTTTCATTTGTAGCACGCTTTGATATAGGTGATTGAGTGTCAGGGACCGCATTGTAGATGTACACTTTGTGTGATAAAGCGATGTATGTATTCTAACGAAGTGTGAATATTCAGCCATTTGGGACAACGCGCTCAAAGAGGAAAATAATGTGCTTTTGATGTGTGACGCATGTTTTATTGAAAACAGACAGTTTCAATTCGGAGCTTGATAAGTGGTTTGCAGCCAGAGCGGCGCTAAGCACAACCGATGTCTATTTCATCTTTGAACATTTTTGTTTGTGTGAATATGGGACATTTATGGAAATAATGCCGTTTGATGGTTAAAAGGGTAGATGAACGACGTTTGTATGGTGCAAGTGAAACGTGACGTTTGTGCATCCCACCCGTATTCTTTTGAAGCTGACACAATATATAGGAAGCGACACACAGAAAAAGGAATTACTAATTTAGGTCACTTCCGGTGGACGTCACCGTATGACGTCTCGAGTGTGTACACATTTAGCAGCAACCTGATTGTAGTAGAGAAGGTCATGTGAACGTATCTTCCGAAATGACTTCCGATATGGGATGTGAAAAATATCGAGTTAGTTTCCGTATCATAAATATGATATATTAAGAAAAACATGTATCGAACCATCCTCTGGCGAGCATAATACACATTATATTTCCGATGTATTACCTTAATCGGATTAAAGCACTGAGATTTCCATTCATTCGTTGAACAAGTTCTGTCTCTTCTTCTCACTGAACGAACACAATGTACCAAGAAAAGAAACATAGCCACTGCCAAACGAGAGCGACAAATTCAGAGATAATACTTGAGAATCTTTATACGCTGACAAAGATGACACCAGGTGTTCACGAAACGGGCGTGTATGTCCTGCCGCTAGTGAAGGTCGAGGTCACCCCGTCGTCCCACTGTGGGTTGAAATCAGTTGGAGAAAGCAGTCCACAAACATACGTTCTTAATTGAGATCGTAAGTTTACGACCATCGTAACCCGAGCTATAATGTAGACGTGCAATTGTGCTAGCTTCGTATTGCTTTGAGAAAGTTATCGCACTGGATTCGACCGTGTTACCTGCCAATTAAGGGGCTGATAAAATAGTGATAATGAGAACATGAGAGGGACGATGTGTTATAAGTCGTGTTTCTTCCTGTCACATTTGTCACCATGCAATACATCCTGAAATGTTCGTTGTCAGCCTTCCACAACTCTATTAGGACAATCGAGCATGCGGTCTCTATAAACAGTTCCAAGAGCGCCAAACGATTCCTGCACAAACCTGCTTGACACATGTTACAACATTCAGTGTCTTCAAAGATAAATAGCGATTTCCAAACGTTTTAGACATGGAGGTCATTTCCGACACATCATTGACCAAAATGTTGTCCGATTCAGTTCCCTATTTTCACCTGTACAATATGGGCCCCTGTGTTTTTCAGGTGAACAATTGAGTGGCCTTTGCATGTGTTTTGGACATAATGCTCTCGCCCTTTTCGCCCACACCTGATATCATCAGAGTGAGTGAGTTTAGTTTTACACCACTTTTAGCAATATTCCAGCAATATCACGGCGGGGGACACCAGAGATGGACTTCACACATTGTGCCTATGTGGGGAATCAAACCCGGGTCTTCGACGTGTCGAATGAATGCTTTAACCGCTAGGCTACCACACCGCCCGATATCATCAGTGATTCATAAACATCTGCCGGAGACCGTGCAATGGACTTTGCTTTTAGAACAGATTTACTAGAATGATTATGGAAGGTGTTTTGTCCCTTTTGTTGGAATAACAAGACTTGCCCGGACTGGTTGTTGGCTTCAAAGTCCACCAGATAACACAGATAAAGGAAGTTCGATACGAGATCAACATCCCAGAGCGTGACAGTTAAATAATACCATCCTCAGCTGAGCAGATGGGACGAGTGACCATCAGTGGCGCTGTCCTGCCGCAAGGAACGCCAGACAAAGAGTAGGTCGGAGGGTGGAGTGGAGTGGGAACACACTGATTAGAGTCTACTGACCCATGTCGCTGTCCAACGAAGAATGCAGCGGAGCGTGTATCTCACTGTTTGCTCTATTAACAAGTCCCTGTCTAAATACACGGAGTCCATACACAAACACGTCTGGTATTGTTTGTTTGTCTAACGCTGCTGTCTTGTGACAGTATGACCACGGTCTATAAATAATCAAGTCTGGACCAGACTATCCAGTGATTCACCCTGTATGACCACGACCTGTAAATAATCAAGTCTGGACGAGAATATCCAGTGATTCCCCCTGTATGACCACGGCCTGTAAATAATAAAGCCTGGACCAGACTATCCAGTGATTCCCCCTGTATGACCATGGCCTTTAAATAATCCCCTTTTCGAAGACGATAACACTAAAACAAGTTTGACTACCCATACATTTACGCCCAACTGATGATTATTGTAACCTGGTGTCCCCATGAGCCACTTTCACAGGTTAATGGAATTTCCACATATATGTGTTTAGTTCAACGTGAGATTATCTCTGGTGCATAGTGCAAGCAATGCATGGATTATCTCCCCTTGCCTGTTTCTGTCCCCTTCCCCTTGGGGCTGCAGGACAATGGCCTGGATGAATGACTCACAAACTGACAGCGACACAAATGTTTTGGTTTGTTTAACGCCACACTCTGCAAATGATGTACAGACTAAACAGTCAACGCTTTCTTAAAATCTAGTCCCTCGGTTTGCGCTGTATATGAAACCCAAATCGGTTACTGCGTATAATGTTTGCATTGATTAGTAGCTACTGATGGCGGACCTGCAGAGTAAATTGATATAAGAATATAAATGCCCCTCGGGCACTTCCATAGAATGCTGCTCCCTTCAAGCACCCTGAACGAGAGCCACAAAGCGCTAGATCACAAGACGGTGTTTGACATTAAAGGAAAGAAAACTACTGCAATATCACAGATACCCCCTTTTGACGCACAACCCCCCAAAGCATGACAAGAGGCTGGTGGTTCGTATCCTGTAAGGCGGGTCTTTGATATGTAACCTCCGAGAAAACTATAAAGTAGCGACTGATTGTTAAACTTACAGAAGTAAGTGATATGATTTGAATATGTTAAAGGGGCACTCGATGCAGAAAGGGAAGATGTTAGACGCCGAACACATTGTATTCATACATGCTTCTGTAAGCATGGAGAAGCTGATCGTATGCAGCTCATACAACTACTGCATATGCTGTGACATATAGTCGACTCGGTTAATTCCGTTACCACTCGGGATATTCCGTGACTATTTTAGTAACACTTGATTTATTCCGTTACCATTCGAGTTATTCCGTGACTATTTCGGTTATCATGATACCACATTTTATTCCGTTACTATAAGGGTGGAGGGGGTAGCTTAGTGGTTAAAGCGTTCGCTCGTTTTACCGAAGAACCGGGTTCGATTCCCCACAGGAAGCCCATTTCTGGTGTCCCCGGTCGTGATATATAGCTGGAATATTGCCAAAAGCGGCGTAAAACTAAACTCACTCACTCCGTTACTTTTTGTGTTACCCCTCGTTTGATACTCCACTAAGTCTTGTGTGTGAATCAAGTAATGTTGATGCCATGCAGATACTGACGAAAGGTAAACGCATTCCCTTTAACCGGTGACACCCGTCATAAACACGTGCAAATCAAACCAAACCCCAAACCAGCGGAACAAATAGTGTAATTCAATAGACAAAAAATAGACAAAACGAAATCTGGTTCAATGGACATGCTGGGTGTTGTAATGAAACATCCATTGGTGAGTGAATGGTTGAGTATCGTTTTGGTGCCATCTGTACCAACATACCACCATATCACGGTAAGGATTCACAAACAAGGCCAACACACATTGGATCCATGTTGGGAATCAAACTCGGGACAACGGCGTGAAGAATGAACGCTTTACCACTAGGCTACTGCGCAGTTTCTATCCACTTGTACATTCGAGTCACGTCAACCTCTACACAACCTACTAAAGGAATTATTTTAAGGTAACACACCTGCACGTTTTGAAACAAGAATATATCTTAGTTGTCCATATAAATGGCCACCGTTGGATTTGCTCTAGGTTCGATAACCTCTCGTACATTCTCTCACAGGCCGTAAATCCTATAATGGGCGAGGATGGTCGAGGAACGAACTACAACCCTCTTGCTTTAAAATTACCTTTATCTAGGAAAACAAACACTTTAAGAAATCATTTTATCTGAATTCTAACCTTTCCATATTTAATCTAAACTATTTGTTTTTGAAATCCGAGCGGCGCTACAGCCCTGCGAACTGTGTGCTCCTCGGCATGTATATATCAGCACCCCCAGGGAAACACACAGCCAGCGCTATTGTCTAGTTTCATCGCCGTTGTTTACTTTTGAAATTGACACCGAGCTGTCTTATTTGATTTCTGCCTCCTCAAAGACGTTTATCTTTTGACAAATATGATATGTATTCATTTAAACCTTGATATTGTTAACCGACCCTTAGCAACTGCCATTGATGGCCATGGGGAGGTTGAGAAGTGGAGATCAGAGGGGTGGGACGGGGAGTTTAATCGGGACATGGTTTCAGGGGGATACAGAGACGGGGAACAGGGTCGAACATGAAAGACATAGGTTGCCGTCCCCACGTGCGCGTTATCGTGCGGCAGGCGATAGCTGTGCGTGTCCGCCACTGGCGGTCGGCTTCTGTACCTTTACTTCAAACAGATTAAAGGAATCACCGAGACTTCCCTGTACTGAAGGGGACAGTTTATTGACACGAATCGGCTTGCTCTAGTCGGGGGAATGTCACAGCTAATCATCGATACTGCACAAACATTTAGATTAAGAAGTACTGTGAGGCTGGGTATTTCTGCCCCACAAACAGACCGACGGAGGTGGCCGTCTGACACACCTTGCACTTATTTTGTAGTTAAGATGGGCCTTAGGGGGTAGGGAATAAATCGTTACCTTCAGTTGGAGTGATGGAGTGACAGATCACGGTGGGGTGGGGTTATCCCCCTACGCACACAATACGCCCAATCGCATATACGCAAGCAAGCGTGCACGTACGCACACAACCGCTCTCAAACACACACGTACGCACGCAACCACCCCAAGCACACACGTACGCACGCAACCTCCCCAAGCAAACACGTACGCACGCAACCGCCCCAAGCACCCACGTACGCACGCAACCACCCCCATTCGCACTCGAACGCCGCGAACCCACAAACTCCCGTGAATATTTTTAATGAAATAACATGCAGTAAACATAAAAGGTTCATGTTCACACAGGTAAATGTCAACACAGATTAGTGACAGTGGGGAAACCATGTTTTATGTATAGTGTCAGTGGTGACGTTTGTCACAGTGCGCCTTGTACCTCCTTCCCTTGCCAACTCGTTTCCTGAAACTCAGATAAACTCGCAGATGTTTACGTCGTGTAAAAACAGATATAGGTTTCATTGAAATTTCGAACTAAGTGTGTTGAAAATGAAAAAGCCACAGACACTAATGTCCCAGCTATATGCATTGAAAAAAGTATCGCATATTTTCACCCCCATATAGCCATTTATATTCATATCATAATTATGCTTGTTGGTATGATTATTTTGACCCTTCGGGCGCACCATACATTGATTTTAGATATACACGTGCTACAATTAAAGTCGAGCCTCACGTGCAATACGTGAACCCGCCATTTAGCAAAATATCAAGTTTCAGTAAACTGTTCTTACAGCTCGAAAATCAATAACATTCCTTTCGTTGTTGTATATAAATATGGGGCCTCCTGAACTGACAGCTACTCAAAGATGGCAAGTCCTTGGTATGCAGAATTTCATTTAGGGCTGTTAGATGTTGGTTGCCATCCACCGAAAATCAGCCGATCTTTCTTCAGAAAACATCAGCAAACTAATGGCATTAAGGACCGCCAGCGTTCAGGTCAACCACGTGTGACAACTTCTGGGGATTATGTATTCCTTACCAGAATCACAAGACTTCATGTCAAGTGGCCTGTAAAAACAGAGTGTCTTCCACATCGTCGTTTGTCCAACAGAACGGTCCGAAATTGCCTAAAATCGGCCGGGAATAGAACCAGACGACCAATCACACGTCCGTTGTGCACATGGTACCGGAATGTGACGTCATAGGGAAGGGTCCACTTTCGTATGACTGTAAGGTCCGGGTTAGACTATTGATCTTCAGTAACCCATGCGTGTCGTAGGAGGCAACTAACGGGATCGGGTGATCAGGCTCGCTGATTGGGTTGACACATGTCATCGTATCCCAGTTGCGTAGATCGATGTTCATGCTGTTGATCCCTGGATTGGCTGGTCCAGACTCGATTATTTACAGACGGCCGCCATATAGCTGGAATATTGCGGCGTAAAACTAAACTCACTCGCTCACTGTAAATTTGATCTGCTGCTGATCAGACAAAAACCTTGAATGAACAACGGTACATGAATGACATCCTACACAGGGTTGTTGTACCACATTACGATGACCATCCTCTGACCACAAGGTCAGTCTTCATAGACAACAATGCTAGGCCACATCGTGCACCTGTCCAGGTGATTTCTTACGTCAAGAGGCGGTAGCAAGTCACTAGCAACTTGACCCGCCAGAAGTCCAGATCTCAATTCCACACAGCATATTTGGCACAGCATGGGTCTCGTAATACGTCAGAGAGATCCTTAAGTATAAACACAATACGACACAATAGCAGTGGTGTTTTAAATACTTAGATTTAGAATCTAACAAGCAGGTATTGCCTATTTGCCTGCCCACACACAGACAGTGTGATACTCCTATTGTTTATTGAATGCTTGGTTAAAGTAGATTACGCGTTCCTTCGGTCGACAGAAAATACTGTAGTTTTCGGAAAAAAAACTGAAATGTATTTTTGAATCGCCCGAAACCATATAAGGACCTAAATCAGAATGATTAATTGGCATCGATGTATCGATTACTCTTGAAAATAATATGTATGCCGATAGTCTCGATCGACTGAACACTGCAGCTGTTTACGATCATTAACTGAGATCATAAACAGACAGGGAAGACGTTAAGGAACAATGCAAAGCCGCCAGAAAATGTTTTGTCAGAAATAAATCCTTCAAAATGATTAATCGGCATTGATAGTAACTGATTTCCTTTGAAAACAAGTGTTTGATGTATCATATCGATTGAAGACGATACAGCTGTGCAGAAATATTATGCATGCATGCATACTAAACCAGCGAGAAGACCCTGCTGGCAGAACAGCTCTGTCAAACGTTGGGCACCATGTCTGTGATACATTGGTGGTTGGAGGGGCTCACTGCAACTGGTTTGAACTTCAGCCTTTTGTAAAAACGAACCTCATCTTCAATGTTATCACTTGTACACAGTTTACAATGTGGATTCTGAAATATGCGAAATGTTACCTAATTGTTTTTCTAATGACAAAGTACGGCTACAGAATCGACTGAACGTGCTACGAAGAAAGCATATATGACACGACGCGGACATATGTATTAACAACAGGTCCTGAAACAATGCTAAGTACGAACTTTATTACCATTGTCGGAAAGCTAATGAGTGGAAAGGTGCTGAGTTAAGCAAACACGTGCAAACGTGATTGTACACCTATTAAAATCGAAAAAAAGTATGTGAAAAACAAGTTATTTATCACCCCTGACATAGCTGTTTCACGCCGGTGTAATATTTCTAAGAAATAAAATGCACTCAAAATTTACGGTTCATTTTCGTACACATCTCATGCAGGTAAATGTCAACACAGTTTACTTACACAGAGTCGACCATCTTTTATGTATTATGTCATGTGGGTTGTGAAGGGTGACGCTTGTCACGATGCGCCTTATCTCCCTCCCTAACGCGCGGTCCCCCTTGCAGACTCATTTCCTGGACCTGGTAATACTCGCAGATGTTGACAAGATAATACTCTTGTACGACAACCTCAACATTTTATGTTAAGTGTACTTCTTACCCCCTTCCTCAGCTCTTTCCTAATCTGTCTCCCAGGCCCAACAGAATATATCTAAATAATAAATAATAATATACAAAATGTGTATAGCTCCCCATATGATTAAGGAACTAAAACACTCTAAGGCACTTAAAAGGAATCCTACTCAAGTCTAGAATAATTTGGCAAGTCCAGATTGTTTCATCCCAGCCAAACCTTAAGCTTTGGTTTGGCCTCGTATAGATTTAACTTTTTTGCTTTGTAGATACATGTACATATATATTCAAATTTGGTTTGGTTTGGTTTGGTGTTTTACGCCGCACTCAGCAATATTCCAGCTTCATGGCGACGGCGATATATTTTATTTTATTTAATAAGGTATTCATTTCTGATTGTTTGTCCACTCTAGCACAGAGTATCTCTTTTCTGTTATCAGACGGTGCGTGTCATAGTACATTACAACCGGGGGTACATTTTTAACACATAGTAGATTGTCAAGTGAAAGTAATATGGTTGTTTTACAAACTTGGTTCGTCTTATACAGGCCAGGCAGATTTGTTTGTGTGTGGTACTGGTTTGTGTAGCTGGGCAATGTGCGTGGCACTATCAAATGTCTGCTGTATTACAACATAGGAGCACTGCAGATAGGGACATTTCGTGCGAGGTTTAGTGGAGTCATCACTGTCTAGTCGCCCTGGTATAGCTGGAATACTGCTGACTGTGACATTTACCCCTCGGTCACTACGTTCACGGGTTTGTGGGTATGCATTATCCGTATATATTATAGAAGTACTGTAGATTTATACCATCGAAGCACACGTGAAGATTCGAGACCTGCTCAAAGTGTTACTGGACATACGTATAACCAGGGATAATCTACAACATACTATATAGTCTCCCTGGTATCACGCACATGCAGATTGCATTTGCATGTATCCATTTCACACGCACATGCAGACGCACACGCACGTGCACTATTATTTGCGAATATTTCCAAAAAAAGGGGTTTAGGAACAAATCTTATTTATCTGCGCTGTCTAAGAGCTATAATGTTGAAAAATATACATAATAAAAAAACCCAGAGAGTCTGCTTACATAGTGACAAAAGTCAGGGAAATTGTTTTTATAAACGCATATGAAACATATTACTGCATTTTTTAAATGTCCTTGTTAATTTGCACTAGTCTCAGGCTAGATGGCAGCCCTTGCACCTGATAGAGAGCAGTTACTGAATGACCCTTGTAATTACTCACTTTCTCAGAATATGTGACCCGTGAAGGTCCGGGTTAGAATTGATCTTCAGTAACCCATGCTTGTCGTAAGAGGCGACTAACGGGATCGGGTGGTCAGGATCGCTGACTTGGTTGACACATGTCATCGTATCCCAATTCCGCAGATCTATGCTCATGCTGTTGATCACTGGATTGTCTGGTCCAGACTCGATTATTTACAGATCACCGCCATATAGCTGGAATATTGCTGAGTGCGGCGCAAAACTAAACTCACTCACTCACTCCGAAAATGTGAGTTAAAATGTAACGTTGCATCGGCAATTTTTTCAGCGCTATAGCAACGAGTCCAAGTTTACGCATAGACACAAAGACATCATCAAAGTCGCACTTAAAAGCAAGTTCAGCATCACAACATTAACCATTTACTATTTAGCTAAAACAATATTATTTAGAATTTTAGAAAGGGATTATGACAATGCTATTTACAATCTAGAACGCTGGCTAAACACCCAATTTGAACACCGAGCAATATGTAATGCTCACATATTTTCACAGTTCTGATATAGATCAATTTCCTTCAAGTACTTAATTTTCTCAGAATATGAAATAGTCCGGCCCTTGTATGTATATATGTCTCGAAATATGGAGAGCATATCGGCCTCGCTTTACCATACATCAAAAGAATTTGACATTCAAATGTTTGCCTTAAGTCTTAATCTTCGATAACGGCGAGGATTATATCGACCTTGCAATAGCTGAGAAGAATAGTATGATATAAAATGATGGTTCAATAAAATCTAAATCCTCAATGTGAATGGAGGTCG
>VKKT01000302.1:67461-83446 GCA_008038995.1 Haliotis laevigata
GACATTGATATCCCATCCCTACTTCCAATGCAGACAGTATGAGTTTTTATCTCCTGGACATTGATATCCCATCCCTACTCCCAGTGCAGACAGTATGAGTTTTTATCTCCTGGACATGGACATTGGGTATGCCACACATGAACTGTCACAGCTGTCCCATAATATACTTGATTTTAATCCCAGCCAAGTTAAGCAAATGTCCTTGCTATTTCCACCACCAGCTGCAGCAGACCGTGCATGTCTCTGATAATCTTTCCAAGCATGAGCACTGCTTAAGAATTTCTGAATTTGTTTACATGTTTATCTCACCCTATGTTCCGAGATAACTACATATATTGGATGGAAACATTTTCACAAGGAAATTGTTTAACATGAAAACAGTCATGTTTGTATAATAAACTGCTACGAGTGTTAATGAAGTACCGTATTATCTCTAGTAACGGTTCAGGTATGAATTGCTCGTTCGTCTTGAAGGTGTAAGGTCAGTCAGCTGGATGGTTGCATATGAACAACTCCTGTTGGTTAAGGCCGCAGAACGTGATCTGTGAAGCTTTAAGATAAACAACTTCATGTTTGCAACTTCCTGATAAAATGTCACTGGAAACTGAATTTTGATTCAAAACAGCCCCCAGTCTCTTGTGATCTTGAAAGCACTGAAGCACAAGCTTGCAGTATGAATATTGATCAGGGCAGTCCACAACATTTATATTTTAATCATAATACATTACGTTTTGAAGTGTGTTTTTGATCTTTTATGTCGGATATTCATCAATAGTAACTAATTCCTAGCTTATCATCATATGCAGCGCTAGTAGGCTTAACTGGTTCTCAAGTTCCACATGATGAAGTCTTGTCAATAATACAGGCAGATGCTTTTGTCCTGTTCACATCATGAAACAGCCGCGCTGCTTTGATCACCCATGCTGACTGGCATAAAGTGTTGATAAACAGCTTTCGCATTTTTTTTTTATAAACTTCATTATTTGCTTGAATTGAGATATAAGTATTCCGAAAACATGGGACTTCATGCATGTGACACTAGAACGAACATTATCGTGACAATGGAGATTTTTAAATTTACATTCATAACGAGTCTGACTTCAAAGGGATCAAAAGTTGACCTGTTCGACCATTTTGTTTCTAGTTTTTCCTTACACTTTCATATTAGTTACATTTATTGTAGAAGAATACATTGGTTGCAACTACAAATGAAATATGAATTTAGGCAAGTAATCTTCCCACTGTTACACTTGTATTGTGGAGAAATGTTGCCATTTCTTATATGTATTCATATATTTTGATTCAATATAAGAATATCTCTCTTTTTCAGGTACCCACTGTATTGTAATTCTCGCCATTCGTCCTACCCAAACCATGTGTCGTACGCACCTGCCTCGGCTCAAGACAGTGAACTGCAGTCGCTCTCAAGTGACGCCCTGACTGACGACACAATGTCAGTCACTGACAGCAGCATGTGAGTAAAACAATAACATTGATGTCTTAAAGTGAGATAGAGTTCAAGTTAAGTAAACATAACTTTATAACACACATTATGTCATACTGGATCCGGTGGATACAGTCACTGATTCAGTCATGTTTGGATGTTGGAGAGCCTGAGAGCCAGCTCTGTTGATACGGTCCGTATATCCCCCTTGTTGAGGGTTAATACTTGTGCTGTCAACCACTAGTCAGCTGAAGGCCTCATGGAGATAATGTTAGGAGTGTGTGATACATACAGAATATTGTATTAAGCATGATGTTCCGCACTCTTACTCGCATACATTTTGATGTTTGCTGGATTTCACCTCACTCACTCACTCACATCACTTTCCCATACATTTTGATGTTTGCTGGATTTCACTCACTCACTCACTCACTCATACATTTTCATCGCTGGATTTCACTCACTCACAGCACTCTCACTCGCATACATCTGCTGGATTTCACTCTCACTCACTCACACATTGGTGATAACTGGATTTTTGGTCTAGATTTGGTTATTTACAGGCTGGTGCCATATTGCTCAAGTTTTAAGAATACATCACCAAACATGAACCAAAGAACAATAACTATAGCAGATTTGTTCGGACACGATTCAAAGAGCACTAAGACACACAATATATACTCACAGTTTGCCAGCTACCCACCCATACACATTAATCTAGTAATGTTTACTGGTTTCAGTAGATTCCCTATGACAGTTTGTCTCGTTTAGGTGCTCACTCTGATGTATTTCTGTGGCTTGTGTTCAACGATTTCAACATCTCTTATCCTGAAGTTCAAAATAATTGTAGCTAACATTGTTATTTTCATGAATTATGAAATAGCAAGATGCATTGTAAGTTGCAATATACATGAAACAAGTCCCAAAAATGAGTTATCTTTTGAAAAAAAAAGAAAAAAAATGATTGTTATTGTATATTTTCAAAACCTGTCATTTTATCTTCTGACCGAAAGGAGTATTATCACTTACATCTTCAAAGAGTTCTTTTTTTTATCATTTCCACAGATGTTTGTGATTTGGAAGGCAATGAATCTTTTCACTGCAGTTGTCTGAAAGATGTTTGATATTTGATGAGCAGGAATCAATCGTGGGCAGCCATGATCCTATGTCTTCTCTTTCAAGTGTACATAAAGCATAATAAATAATATATCATGGAAACATTAAGGATGCTCTTTTAACTTTTCTCTAAAAGCTCGAACCTAGTCAGGTACGACACAGACTGAGCCTTACATAAAGAGTAGAATTCTTTATCAAAGATTTGCTTTTTGCCATTAAACATGAAAAATTATTCATCAGAGGTGACTTGTAAGAGGTTGGGTACACTGTTGCCCGTGGTTGCATGGGTGCTTTGAATACATCAGACAGATGGCCTGACCGGGATAACAAAGAGGTGCTAGTTTATCTTCAAAATTTTATGTCCACATTCAACCATTGTTGAACACGAAATATGGTGGGGGCCTCCAGTAATCGTGTTGCGGTTGAGTGATCATAAGCAGAGGTGGAAGGCTGGGTGATATTAGTTTACAAGCCAGCCTTTGATCATTCAAGTGGAACAGACTAGATGAATTCCTTCCCATGTGCTATGGGAAGCCCCGATGACAATTCAACAGTTGAGGGAGTTTGCATTGATGGTTCATAGAAATTCATCTTACATACATCTTCACTGTAAATTTGTTGGGAGAAAAGCCAATTTTGACAAGAAAATATGCTTTACTCAGTTGGGTGTGTTTTTCTCTCGCAAGAACTTGTAAGTCATTATTAAACTTGGAGATTAAATGACAATGTTATTGCATGTGTTTGAGCAGGATGATTTATGTTTATTTTATGAAAATATAATTTAAGAGGATTTTTTTTTAATTTCATTTTCTTCTTTTTATCATCAGTTTTGAAAATTACTCTGTTCGGACATGTACCATTATTGATGTTTCTCAGTCAAAGATTCTCAGAGGAATAATTATATTGAAATATAGGGAATAACATACTAAGGCATCAACTGCTGGTAAACTATTTATTTTGCAATTTTATGTCCCATTAATTGCAACCACAGAGGACAGCTCCGTTTGAAGTTTGAACAAGGGATGTGCATAAACCTTCCATAAAATTCTACATTGTTACAGAGGAACAAACATGTAATCAGCTTAGAATTTCATGTTTTATAAAAAGATATGTTTTGTCGTTTCATTAAGATGAAATGTTCTAGATACAGACAGATCTCTTTGAAATCCTAAACATCATTTATTGATGTAATGCAATATTTTCATGACTTATTTGATGTTAGTTGCACAGGCATTTAGAGGTTTCCTATATCCCGAACCAGAAACCTACATCGCTTCTAACAGATTTGTTCTGTCTCCCTTACGCAGAATTAAAAACTTTAGCTGTGGTATTTTCTACCATCCAGCATATCTGTTTCTCTGTAGGCTTTTGTTCATGAATCAGAAAGGTGTTCTTTACCGAAAACCCACTCCTGAACACGAGCACAACTCATGTTATATGTTTCTTTGTAGTAATTAAATTACTATGGCGGGTGATTACGATCCGTATCCACATGTGAGCAGGCTTTTGTCTGACAGTCTTTGAAGCAGAGGCACTGGGAAGCACCCCATTATGTTACCCTCTTTGGCGATCAATTTGCCATTGACAATCAGTCGAGCCTAACACACATGCAAACTTCAAACGCCTGGGCCAGCCCCCATCAAGCAATTTATGCCTTGTTTATAAAAGGCCTAGCCACTTCCATAGCGGAAAGCTTTTTATCTAATGAATAGTATGGTGCTTTGATCTTCAAAAGCTCTACCTGGTCCAGTGCAGGCCTGTGATTGGCCCACAACAGTGAGATTGTGTTGATAGCAGTATGGAGAACACTGTCCTCTAACTCGGGCCTATATATCATGGCTGACTATGCTTCTTCTTTTTCTTGTTCAGCTAAACTTTCCTTTGGTTTGATCTTTTCATGGAACACAAATGCTTGTAAATGTCTCTTTGTGCTGGCTTTCTTTATGAGATTTCTTGTGGTTTGTCTAAGAGCATGACTTGAGAACAGAGTTCAGCAGTAGCTTTCAAGTAGTAGACTAATTTGCCTTGGAGGTTTATCCAATCCGAGTTTCCATTAACTTGTTAACTTCATCCTGGCCTCATCTTTCTTTGTAATCTGTTGTTGAAAACAACGGAACAACGAGTGATCATTGCATTGAAGTGCTCGCTCTCCCTCTGTTGTCAGATGATTTTCTGAAAAAATCAAATGAAGAGCATTATGGTTCAAATCAGCTTCAGTCAAAGACTTCACGTAGATGACAAAACCATGTGTCTCTTTGACGATCTTCTGAAGAAAAAAGAGCGGCGAAATAAAAGGAAGATGAATTTGAGGAAGGGGAAATATGAAAGACAGTTTGAAAAATGATTACTTTTTGTCCCAAATTTCAAAAGAGGTTTTGATGTGATTAATATCTTGTGAAATTCAGTTAATTTGCTCATATCAAAAGATTAAATTGTAAAAGAAATGTAACTTTGTCAGCATAACATTTGTGTAATTGATTGCGAAATGACAGGTATGTTAAGATGTTGGTCTTTTGTGAATGCTAGAGGTGGTAAGGTGTCTCCTTGTTGTTGAGTTGGGCATTTGATCAGTGAGTTACGACATAGTTTTGATGTATCAGGAGGTGGGCCTCACCATCACAAACTGATAACGTGACTTGGCACTTTGTGGTGATTTTTATCGAGTGTTTGAAGAATACATCAA
The DNA here is from genome assembly GCA_008038995.1 of Haliotis laevigata. Taxonomy (NCBI): domain Eukaryota; kingdom Metazoa; phylum Mollusca; class Gastropoda; order Lepetellida; family Haliotidae; genus Haliotis; species Haliotis laevigata. The sequence goes on from VKKT01000302.1 coordinate 72,705, forward strand.
GATTGTTGTGGAGAGGTCCCTGTCTTCGAAACTACTAGCTCCACCATGAAGTGTTTTTGCAGTTGTTTGCTTATCTGTCTCTTAGCCTTTTGATGCTCTGCTAAGAATGTAAAAAATCTGGTGTAAGTGTTTCCACCCCTCTGTGGGAATGGACTGTGTCAAATCTTCACACAGCTGACTAGTCCATCTAGGAATGTGGGGAGGTCAGGAGATATGGCCTGTACTAGTGTATCATTACACAGGCAGTGTGGTTAATTTGATGAGGAGTGAAGAGAGGGACTGTTATGTGTTGAGTCCTGAATGTATTACAATGTACTTTAATAATCATGTTAGAGATTGCAGTGGCAATTGGGTGACCCAATGGACAGTATATGGTGATATAACATGATCATACCTTTTTCTACTTTAAATATGGAAGTGTTTTAAATGCAATGACAGGTGATGCTCTTCAAACGATTTTGAATTATTTAAGAAATTTAGATTATTTATCCTATTTGTCATTTCTTGTTATTCACACATTTTATCGTTTCATAAGAAATTAGTTTCAACTGTCTTAGAATTTTGTCGCTTGGTCTCATCTTTTGATGGACTAGAGGCTCTTTGATGGTTTGTCACAACCTTAAGGGCACCTGCTCTGTGTTTTGAATCCTGAGATTGATAGATAAAACAAACTGAAGGTCCCCCATCTCCAGGGGAGGAGAGAGGATTCAAAATGGAAGCCATATTGGCTGTTAGTACAAGGCCCTGATCAGTGAGTTGTGGACTCGTTCCATTCATAGGAGCTGGATAGGACCTGCAAAGCAAGCTTGGGAGAGAAAACTGGTAACAAAAGATATGGGGCAGCCAACTTAGCCCGGTAGACTGCTCCAGGTTAAGAAGGCTTGCCTCAGGCTGACTTTCTTTGTGTAGAGGGTCTGTCTTAGTTGGGTTGAATGGTAGCAAGGGACAATAAGGGCACCTCCAGTGAAGCTTGAAACTGTTAGCTGGCTGTCCAGTTGTTCTGACTCAGGGCTGCGGAGATACGGTGAATATAGCCCCCCAGTCAGGGAGATATAGTGGATATCGCCCCTAAGTCAAGGAAATGCTGGCTCTGGTCATACAAATGAAAGGTGACCAACCCAGGAATTAGCTCTAGGCATACTAAGAATAAATAGAAACTGACTAATACATTTTTGGTTTGAAGATTGGATTGTATGAATTGAGCATTATTGCAACCTGAGGGGAGGAAGGGCGAAATATTGAGGCTTTCTGGTACTTGTAGTGTAGTACCACTATTTGTTTTGCACAAATATCAAATAAAACTAAGGATTCCTGCACTGAGGCTCTGTTAATATTGGAGTTTGCTCATTTACAGAAGAATTGTCTATAAAATGTTATTAACACTTGGCTTGAACAAAAAATCAGTATTTGTTGTTATTAACGCTTAGCTACACGTTTTTTCATTCTTATTATAAAGATGTTCACAGTTCTACCAAGGTACACCAACACTCAAAGATAAAGTATGGAGTTAGTGACAGTACTGAGATAGTAGATTGATTCGGACCAAGGACTACTCCACAAATTTAAACATTTAAGTAAAGCAAACATTCAAGATATCCTTGTTTGTGTTCATAGCAACTATTGATATATAAGGTATTAAACAAAGCCTTCTTTCATCTTGAATTATATAACAGTCCAAATAGAAATATGAGAAACTTTTATTGCTGCCAGCCATTCTCTTTACTTCATCAAAAGAATCCCTGGAGTCACTACAGGGAATAAGGAACATAAAACACCCCAGCAGTCTATTGTATCCCTTTGCACCTGTAATAAAACTCTGTAAACAATGGGGGATTAAGCTAGACACTTAATTGATAAACATTGAGGAAGGCATTATCGCTAATTACTCAAAGGCTAGTCTCCATTACCTTTGTGGACAGCAGCAATCAAAGTAAAGTCTGCTTTGATGGTGGAGATAGCTTTACCTTTTATAGCAGCAGCTTAAATGTTGTATTGATGGTTTAGCTGTAATGGCTGATGGTGGTGGGGGAATACAGTACAAGTCAGGGTGGAGAATGTTGTGTGTGCATGTGAGGTCGCTGACCTCGGCTACTTCAGTGGAGCATGCATGATACTGATGGGTTTCAGTGTATCCTTGAACTTGTGAGATACCTTGTTGATGGGGTGGGGTATGGGGACGAATTGTGGTTACCCTGTCAGCTTGACATGAAAAATACTAATTCGTTTCTTGTCAAGGGCACGATTTTAAAACATTTTTCATGCTGTCATCTGTGCAATACTGGTGATGAATTTCCTGTGTTTGCAGGAGGATGGGGTAGGCTGGTGGTTTGGCATTCTTTTGTCATGTTTGATTCTCCACATGGGTACAACATGAGAAGCCCATTGCCAGTATTGGTGAAATATCACTGAAGGTGGCATAATACCGTATTAATTCAATGACTGGCAAGGACCCCGGCCAAGAATACACACAAAGTATCATGTTCTCATCAAATCATCCACAGACTTTCCATACTAGGAATTTGTTAACAAATAACCTTTCTTTGATTGCTGGTTGGCCGAATGAACTAAGCAGCTAAAACAACTAAGTGTTCAACCAGACTACCTTTTGGGTTCGACCCGTGAAGATCCGGGGTAGAATATGTCATCAGCAACCCATTCTTGTCATAAAAGGCGACTGCTTGTCGTAAAAGGCGACTAACGGGATCGGGTGGTCAGGCTTGCTGACTTGGTTGACACATGTCATCGTTTCCCAATTGCGCAGATCGATGTTTATGCTGTTGGTCACTGGATTGTCTAGTCCAGACTCGATTATTTACAGACTGCCGCCATATAGCTGGAATATTGCTGAGTGCGGCGTAAAACTCAACTCATTCACTCACTCACCTTTTGGGTTCAATTCCATTATTTGCACCAAATGTGACTGTTACCTCTTGTTTGTGCGTTTTATCAAGGTGGTAAAACAGCAAGTACCAATTTTGTCCCACATTTAGCAAAGCAAGGCAATATGAGACTTAAATACTGTTGACTAAGCCATCTTTCTAAACATGTCAACTTTTATTTTTCAGTGATGCATCTCACTACAATGTAAAGCGTCAGCGTAAAGCTATGAAGACCATGGCACAACAGAACCGAGAACCGAACCTCATGCTTCATTCACAGTTTATCCCTGTAAGTAAGAGAGTTGGCATTTCTTAATTCACATTATATATATGTAATATGTTTATGTAAACATTATCTATTTTGTTCAGATGTGAACTTTGAATGAATAATATATCGTATAAACCATGGTTCACTCACTGACAGGAAATAATCAATGTTTCTGTTCATTGAATGAAAACAATAGCATGCAGTGAAAATAATGTCATTGATTACTGATGATTGCATGAGAGGGATAAAATATTATCTTATTTCACTTCCAGCGGACAGAAAGGGCTCCCAAAGATCGCAATATTGCCGAGACTGACCCTCAACAGTTCGCACAAATGTTGATCGAGAGGATGCAGTGTGTCCTTGAAGAACAGGAGGCAGGGGCCAAGGTTGATGAGAAGTTGAGGTGCTTGAGTGAGGTGTGTAACAGGCCAGGGCCATCTTGGATTTATATTGTAGATATTTTCCAAAATAAGTTATATTATAAAATTTAAAATACTGTGGATCAAACTGTTATTTAAAATGCTGTTGATCAAACTTTCTTGAAATGCTGTCGATCATAAAATGTTATTACTGTGCAAGATCAGTTTTGTTATCAATTCCCATTGGACCCATGAAGATCCGGGGTAGAGTAGGTCTTCAGCAACCCATGCCTGCCACAAAAGGCGACTATGCTTGTTGTAAGGCGACTAACGAGATCGGGTGGTCAGGCTCGCTAACTGGGTTGACACATGTCATTGGTTCCCAATTGCATAGATTGATGCTCATGCTGTTGATCGGTGGATTGTCTGGCCCAGACTTTATTATTTATAGACCACCGCCAAATAGCTGGAATATTGCTGAGTGCGGCGTAAAACTTAACTCACTCACTCAAATCCCATTGCATGAGAAAATCAGTATTACTAAGTTAAATTTTTTTAAATTAAGACAATATTGACTTCTTAAAATGGCAGAGAACAATTCTACAAAAGTTAGGCCTTGCCAAACTTGAATTCGTAAGACAAATTTCAAAACTTGTTTTGTCCCTCCTCAGGCTGATGAAACGGCGGGAACTTCAATGATGAAGAATACGACCGCCACCTCCATCATTCCAATGATGTCCACGTCTGCTGTGGAGGAGGAGACGGCTGAGAGTATATTAGATCAACACTGTTCTCGGATTTGGGCAAACTCAAACCACCATACACCAAGCCGGTCACCAGGTAGACATTCACCTCGGAACAAATCGCCTGACAGGCTTCGGTTAAATAAAACTCTACCCGCTGGTGGTGTGTCCGGGCATCGTAGCCGGAAACGGGAAAATCGTGACTTTGTTGCATCATGTGATAGTGGCGTTGGCGATGAGAGTTGTAACAAAGGAACACATCGTCATATACATCACCATCACCATCATCACCATCCTCCTAGGGAGTTACGGACCAGTAAACAACAAATGGAGTATGAGGCGCAGAAATACAGTATGGCATGTATAGGTAGTGATTTCCCCAATAACGGTTCTCGGAGCTTCACGGAGTTCCATCATCGTGAGATAGAGACTCGCGGAAGGTCATCCAAAAAGAGTTGTGCAACTAGAAAAGGCTCTGATGCAAGTAGTCATATTGACAGTGGAATAAGCATGGTGTTTGATAAGGATTCCTTACTACGTATGCCGATTGTGACCGGACCTAACGCTGAAAAGTAAGTTGCTTAATTTTCATTTCAAATAATTTATTTACTGAATTCATTTCGAAGATGGTGGGATTTACATGATTTCCCAGTTTGGCAAACAGAATGGTAAATGGGCAGTTAATGGAAAAATGTATTTTTGGAAATGGTTGTGTGTTTTGCCTCACCTAGGAAAGTCCATAAGCTGTCTCGAGAGGCTGAACCTGCACCATGGTGACCTCTGTACTTCTCTGTCCCTCTTTGTCTTAACACTGAACAAGTATCAGAGTGTCACACACATTCCTTTTTTCCCTTGTTTCTCGCAGGATCAACAAGAAATAATTGATAGTTGTTGAATACTTATTACAGCATTCCAGAAATCATTTTGGTGTAGACAGAAATGTTCTGTTATATATGCAAACAGCATACTCATGAACCCCTGACAAAAATGCTATGATGCTATTGGTTCTCCTCCTCTGCTATAGGAGCATGTGTATATAGACGTATATATCACATGCATTGATATGCAATACAACAGATATTACATGCTCACTTAGCCTTTTCCTACCCCCCACTGTATACTGTGGCAGAGATCAGGTGCAAGTTGTGCTAATGTGCTACACAGTTACACATTGTGATTGTATTCCTCTGCCTGAGCAGTATTGATCTGGCTGTGGGATCTTGTATCACACACATTTCACTGCTTCCCATAGATTCCTTGGTCTCATATTCTGCTTCAACCAGCCAAATTTTCCAGTTCTCAGTTAAAAAACACAAATCATTTGTTAGTAACACTAGAGGCGAACCAGCAGTGTTTAGTCTAGGCATCCTCAGATTAGCTGACTATAGGCCATGTGAAGTCAGCTGTGATCATGTACCTTGCCTATAATTAGTTAAGATGTAATCATTATGGCGTGGTCGATCAGTTCAGAACACCAAATTAGCTCCCATTTCACCTCTGTGTTAGTCTAAGCTTGTTTAACATCAAAGGAAAATGAGATTTCAGCTGTAAATTACCCATGAGGTTCCATCACAACATTGGTTTGATGTGAGAAGATATTAATTACTATATACCAAGGTTAATGGCTCGTGTTATTCTCAAGGAGGTAGTTTTACATAATTTATGTTGATGCCCAACTTCATCAAGAAGGAAAACATGGCCAAATAATTTTTTATAATTAATGATTTAGGCCAAATCGTAAATATTTGCTCATCCATCAAAAGATTTTTTGTTAAAAAATGTACTAATGGGTAGTGAAATTTATGTTTTTTATTCGAGGAAGAATTACGAGGACTTTTCAGAATATGCAAAGAAAACCGTTAATTGTAGACACTGAGGACTTGTGTAATATTTCATACTGTTACAAACAGGGATCAATATGTGATAATGTATGCATCGTGCTATCACTGAACGTCCAGCTTCCATGTGTTTCACAAAGATCCCAGTGATCCTTATCTTGTTTCATCAGACAGAATTTTCCAGTAGGAAAACTCTTTGTAACAGAACTCATTTGTTACAATTCCTTGATAACAGTTAATCTTTCCCGCATGTCCTTCAGAAGATGTAAACACAAGGAAGTCACAGTGACTTCTACAAAGGGATCTCCAGTGATGGAGGAAGCATTTTGTGCAGAGTTGTTTCCCCTTTTCCCTTTCTATGCCCATGGCTCCTGTGGTAACTGAGGGGCTTTGATCTGGAATGATTCATAATAGGGGAGCCCACATCTCTGGTGTTTCCATGTCTGTAATTGTGTAGCAAGGGAGAGTTCTTTGCACATGGGGTCACTCTTACAACATCTGAGAACAAGATGATCAGTGGAACCTTAGAAGAAAGAATTAATTGCCCTGAACCAACCAATTAATGCTATTAGATTACAAAACTGCTCCCAACCTTTGATGTTGTCCGATAATGTTTGCGAGCTGATAAAGTCTGCACCATGGAAGATTAGAGTGATGTCATGGGAAGTGTGCCTCCCATTTCACCTCCCTCACATTGGGGGGCAGGGGTTACTTCAAGGGGTCTCTCCCTCCCTGCCCCAGGAAGGGCAGGCGTATGGGTAGAAATTATGTAGAGAAGTATCTGCCATCCCTTTCCTTCTTCTCCACTAGCAATGGGGAATGTGATATTGCACTGGTTCCTTGTACTAGTTTGTTCAGTACTATGTCCATCATTATGATTGTGTTCTTGCCCTTAAATATGTCTTTGAATGTGGACTTAAAGATACAGAAGTGGAGAACATGTAGAGTAAGCCGATGCCAATTTACACGTCTTACCCTCATCTCAAGTCAAACCAATTCAAACTTTAAGGTATTAAATGTACAAGTTTGCCACCCAACATCAACTTTCATTGAATTTACAAGTCTGTCATCAACTTTGAAGTCTCGAACTTTTTGGTTACTGAACATAGCAGTGTGTTGCACATCCCACCTCAAATTTGAGGTGTTGAATGTACCAATGTGCCCCACACACCCCAGCTCAGCTTTGAGGTATTGAATATACAAGTGTGCCACACACTTCCAGACTTCCTAGCCCATTCCTCCCCAGCTTGAGGTCTCTAGGGGCTACGGCCTCACATCAAAGTGGCTCGATGCTGGTGCTACAGATTTGATAGTATGCACCTTCTCTGCGCCTAGTCTCCCCCACATCTGTTTCCCCATTCCTGGGCCCCCCCCATTGACACCCCCCAACAGTATCACTTTTATGATAGCTCTACGCTGCTTTTTCTGGCTCCCTACAACAAGCTTAGCAGACTTTCAGAGTAGAGGAAAACAATCGTTAAAAGCAAAAATTGTTGGACCTTTGAAAGAGGGAATCTACAGAGAAGTATTTCTTATGTCTGGTGCATTCCCCGTGTGCTTGTTTTATGTATAATTGTACACACCCAGCCTCATGTGTTTGTCTTGAGAAAGGTTACTCTCTGTTTACGAACTACAACATAAACAATGGATGAGATAAGCTAACCACATGTGTGCTATACTCTTGCAGTCCTTAAAGCTATTGAATACTGGCTGTTAGATGATCCTGCAATGTGCCTGCGACACTTGCAGGTTACAAACATGGCAGCTGCAAACTGGACTTTTTTGGAGCATGCTTAACCCTTCAGTATTGTATGATTGGTAGGCGGATAGCATTTAATTTGTTTAAGACACACGAAATATGCTATGTGTCAGCTGCAAGACTGACTTAATTAACCCTTCAGTATTGTGCGATTGGTAGGACGATAGCATTTAATTAGTTTACACAGCACGTGTCGACTGCCAGACCGATAGGAAAGGTGGCCAATATTCAAACACATTTTGAATTGAGTATGTTCAAATTTGCTAATTTTAAAATTGGACAAATATGAAAAGTTTACATGGGTAAATGTAAATCCGCTTAAAAGTTGCCAACATTAAAAAGTATTTCTGAATTTTCATGATTCCTTTATGTAACCAACAAACTTTGATGTGTAAATTAAAATGTGAGCAACTATATTTTTTTAATTTGATTGGATGAAAACATTTTCTGGTAAAGATTGGCAATTACTAACATATTTCTTCTTACTTGAATGGAATTTAGGAATGGAAATTTTTTTGGATATGATATCTTTGACATTTGTTTTGACACCACATTGGCAGAACTGACTGCACAGATCATATGAGCACTGTAGTGCTGGCGATGAAGGAACTTGACTGACTGCATATGCTGCTGTAACTGTTTGTCAATGATAATTTTAGCCAATGGACATTTCATGCTTTCCTCTGATCTCAGGAAAAACAATTGAAAAAACGAAATAAGAATCTATTTAAAAAGTCAATAAGAGTGGGATCATCATGAAAGTAGTTGTGTGTATAGTAGTATGAGTAATGTCTGATGTAGACTTGAATTACCTGGCCCAACTTCTTTGATGATCGCTGTAACAAAAACTAAATGAGCCGACCAACTTGATTAGAATAAAGAAATAAAACTCCTCAATCGTCTATTATGTCAAAAGAGAGTGATTACCATGTAATTATGTTTTCAAGTTTGACTCATAACTGAAATAAGTGAGCATATTGAAATAGAATCCCAGAGAGAGTAGAGAAAGCTTGAAACGTTTCTATCAATTTACTTCTATAGGGCCAGCCTTTTATGTGTTCCTAGTTTTTCTGTTTTAATAATTTGTTTTTGTTGTTAGAAATAGGATAAATTGCTACTTCAAAGGGGTGTCGGTATTACTGTGTCTGAGGCTGTACTTTGTAGATAAGCTCCGCTCAGCTTTAGTAATTGATATTGCTGACGAGGGTCAACCATTGGCCGTTTTCTTTCCAAACAGCTCAAATTGTTTGACATGAAGCCACTGACTTCAAAGAGCCGACTTTCATGTTTTTTTGATTGTGTAAAACATATAACTGCTGTCGTTGTCTTTGACGGTGCTAGGATTACAAAGCAACTCTTTTGACCGCTTGCAAAGCCATACTTGTTTTGAGTGGAAAAAGAATAATTAATGAAGATTTATTGGTTGAAATGATGCTCCAAATAACGTGATGAATTGCCGATGCTTTGATGAGTGCGGCTTCTGTGAATACCTCTTTTGAAATTCAACACAAAAGCTAATGAGAGGAGATCTAAGACACATCAAGAAAGCCAGAACCGATATCAGACTGAAATGTCCCGCGCTGCTCAAAGATTCTATTATCCATTTATATTTTTTTAATTTTATTTGTGAACTTAATGGGGATATTTTGCTCTAAAAATCCATTTTTCAGCTTTGATAGTTAGCAATATCAAAGTGTTAGTTTGTTGGGAAACTGACAAATCTCATCTGTTGATTTCAAAGCATAAAATGGGGTCTTGTTCAGTTGCGCTCTCCTGATCGTTTCTGTTATGAGTAATTTTCAGAGACGATGTGTACATCAAACGAAGAACCCTAATTGGGGACAGATTAAAAGCATTGATTCATGTTAGTGGAAAGGTTTAGGATCAGTTGAAATTCAAATAGATTACAAGATCCTTTCACTTAAAACGCTGAAGAGCAGACCTGAAGAAAAAGATAAATTAGCATCAGTTTTTTAATTGTATTTAATGCCTCATTTTTTCCTAAAGAGGTTATCAGAAAAGCTTTTAGTTTTGTTCCAAATGTTTAGAGATTATGTACTTTGGGGATTGTTGGTTTGGTTCAAATTGTGCAATAAAAGTTACAAGCAAGAACATTAAAGCAGGCAACATCCTATAATAAAACCTTCAGAATTTTTATATGCTCTTAACAATGGCTCAAAGGCATGTCATTAATCAGTTTTGACAAACATAACAGTTATATTCTAGGCCTCATTTGAAATATGCATAAAAGTTTCTTTTTGTCTGTAATCCAAACATGCCATGCTGAATGCACCTATGTACCTTGAATGTTCTTAATATTAAGTAGGCACTGACAGCTTTGGTTGAGTGATGTAAAGAGTTTTTACAGCCTTCATGAATCTTTCAGTTACTTTTTCAAATGGTTCTACCAAGTTTATGTTTGCTGTTCACACATTGAGTTGCTTTATTCTTGTCATTTATTATTGACAAACAACAACTGGCAAAGTGCACAGAAAGAGTTGACTCGATAAATTTCGCTACACTTCAAGGATTGATATTCCATATAACACGTCACGCCTATATTCCTTTTCTACTTGTATCTCCGTGGTAGGTAGGTGTATCAGTTGACAGGAAGAACAAGGTGGTTCCACTATGGAAGTTGGCTCACTCCTTTATCTGTCTGTATCTGTTCTTACTCTAGTTGTGTTAGATAGCTAAGTGGTATCTGCAGTTGTCATGCTCAGTACCAGGTTCTCTTCATGCATGACTAGAGCTGATTCTTCATGTAGGCTGTATTACTGAAGCGGGATAACCAGTATGGTGTCATGGCCACTTGGACAGAAATGCTGCTCTCTCTCTCTTTCTCACTCACTCACTCACTCACTCACTCACTCACTCACTCACTCACTCACTC
>VKKT01000302.1:111559-121697 GCA_008038995.1 Haliotis laevigata
AGATTAATGCAAGATAAGAGGGTATATAATTAATATAGAACGCCATACTGGTGCATTTGGATGTTTGTAACTCTGAGATGTCATGGGAGCCGAGAAACAACTTGTTCTTGGAACTCTGCTTCGGGTATCTGCTCCTATGACATCTCGTTCAATACAAAACATCGAAATGCACTAGTCTGACGTTCTATATGTATATGCTTGTTCCTGACCAGGGTCTGGTGTTACTTCTTGGGATCCCGGAATACATGGGCGTATCTGCTACAGTTTGTGACTGAGTGAGTGAGTTTGGTTTTACGCCGCACTCAGCAATATTCCAGCAATATGGTGGCGGTCTGTAAATAATCGAGTCTGGACAAGACAATCCAGTGATCAACAGCATAAGCATCTATCTACACAATTGGGAACCGATGACATGTGTCAACCAGTCAGAGAGCCTGACCACCCGATCCCGTTAGTCGCCTCTTGTGACAAGCATGGGTTACTGGAGATCAATTCTAACTATAGTTTGTAATCGAAGAATTGGAGATTGGTGGAAAAAGATTTGAAATTTAAGACTCCAAACGTGTTTGGTGACCTTTGTTAAGCCCCTGAGTGTGATTGCTCTAATGATATAACCTGCCAGCCAAAGGAATGTATACATGTACATATATATTGGGTTTGACCAAATAATAAGAAACATCAGTGTCTGGAACACTGTAGACAGTAATTATTGCATCTGAGTTGGCTTATATAAATATATAGCTTCCATAGTCATGATATGGCTGAAATATTGCTGATGTGACCTTAAATGTTCACTCACTCACTCACTCATGCAGGGCTCCAGATGTACGGATAGAAAATATGCACGTAGGAAATCATTTAGAAAACGTTGCAGATATGCACCACAGCAATGGTGCATGGTGTTAAAATCATTTACAGACGTATTTATCTGACAAAGAATTGTTTTATTGTTTATTGACCTGTTTGCTCAAGAGCAGCAACGTTGTGRTGCATATATGAAACGAAACACAAGATTACTGATACTCCATTAAATTCCATTCAGTACTCTAAATGTACTCTTATTATTGTTTTCCAGTACTCCTATATTGAAAAAATAAGGGGTACATACTCCTGATCATGAAAAATTATCTGGAGCCCTGCTCATGGTTTTACGTTTAGCCATCTTACGTTTTTGTCATCAGTTTTTGATACTTAAGTATGTTCTGTTCATAAGCACAAAACAGACAATAGTTTAAAACCAATATAAGTTTAATGCGGATCCAATCTGAAAAATGTGTATCATGATATTTATCAGATCAGATAAAGAGTACCATGATATACATTGCATGACTGTATTATTGAGCCCTTCAAAGAAGGCTTCAGTTGTCAGGGGTCTGTATTCAAGGGGAGTGCTGTCCTGTGTATATTCAACTGGAAGATACGTATGACTCAGAGATGAAAGGTAGGAGGTTGACATTAAGATGGTCACATGAGATACAGCACACATTGGACAGGTGTGTTTCTGTGTGGTATCTGAGGTATTTCTGAGTAAACTGATATAGGGTGTATATGATAATCATGATACGATTAGACATGGCTCTCATACTTATGTACAGCAGGTCTGACAGCCCTTACAGCACTTAAATGGTTATTTTTAACATTGTTCCCACATCCAGTGACTCTTAAATATAGAAATGTGGAAACAACTGAAAAGCAGTGGGTTAGTTCCCCCGATCGAAATGTTTTAATACAACTTATTAATTGTTGCTGTTAATACGAAGAAAGAATTTAAAATGTTATAATTTAAAGCTGTTGATAAATTATTTTTAAAACTTTGAACCACAGTGAATTACAACAATTTACAACAGTCTGTAAAGAAGTTATGTAACACTTTAACTGCTTAACTGTTTCTCTCTGTATTCCTCCCAGCCCAAGAAAATATAAAACATGTGACAGAGGACTTTCAATTTTTTTTCAGCTGTCAGAACTTAATATCTGTCTAAAACAACCAAAATACCTTGTCTGATATTTTCTCACAAGTGATTAAATTATTCTGCTCATTTTTTTATCCTGAGTGCACGTTGATAAAGACTAGTTTCAAATGACGCTTTAGTCACATGATCAATGATCTCACTGGAGACATTAGGACATGTCTGTGATTTCATCTCCCTAACAACCCAGTTTTAAAAATATATATAGGATATCTAGTTGACATAATTCATCAGGGCTGTACGTCTCAACATGTGTGTTACTAATAAGGCGTTTTGTTTTCTATAATGTATCATTTTCATTATGATATCATTACTGTGATGTAGATAAAATATTTTACACAGCTTTAAATCAAATTCACTGCCATAGTTTTCCTAATGCTGTAAATGAGAGTGTAATAACACAGGCCTATTTGTATGTCAAGCACAGGTACTACCAGATTGGGTAGTGTCAGAGCTACCAACCCCTGGCCGTCCCAATGAGTGAGAATGACACAAGCTGGGGTCCAGGGGCCGCAGGCTCCGGTCAGGTTCAGGGTAAAACCCTGGTATGGGCCCCTGTCGGAAAATTAGTTTATCAAAGATTAGGCACAACTAGGCTATCTCTGAGAAGGTTAAAAATTGACATAAACACAATTTGGCGATAATTTTTTGGTCGAAATGTTTTAATTTAAACATCAGCGTGAGAAAATGGGAGCATGGCATTAGAGCGTGAGTTTAGTAGGTATGTAGTGTACATATCAAATGTACTGAATGAGTGGTCTTGCTGGTTGCTATCACAGCAATTACTGTCATACCTGGAAAGTCTGATAAGATAAATACTTTCTGCTAGAATCTACTGATTATGAAGAAGAAAATCTGTTAAGGCCTTAGCAAATTGATTATGTCTTCAGTATCACTGCACTTCTCCTTTTGGTTGACAGAAACAAATAGCATTTCAGGGTTAAATGTTTACACTATCCGGTGGATAAGTGCTTTAAAAACAAAATTAAGTCTGTGTGAGTGAGTGAGTGAGTGAGTGAGTGAGTAAGTTTACTTTTACGCCACTTTTAGCAATATTCCAGCAGTCATGGGACACCAAAAATGTGGGGAATCGAACCCGAGTCTTTGGTGTGAGAAGCGAACATCCTATCCACTAGGCTACCCCTTAAGTCTCTGTGAGATGTGAGTAATGTATCAGATGTCACAGAGTAAACTTCCATCATTCTATCCTTGGACATGAGAGACTACTCCCAACAATCTATCCTTGGACATGAGAGACTACTCCCAACAATCTGTCCTTGGACATGGGAGTCACTACTCCCAACAATCTGTCCTTGGACATGGCAGACAACTCCCAACAATCTGTCCTTGGACATGGGAGACAACTCCCAACAATCTGTCCTTGGACATGGGAGACTACTCCCAACAATCTGTCCTTGGACATGGGAGACTACTTCCAACATTCTGTCCGTGGACTTGGCAGACAACTCCCAACAATCATGTATTTCAAACTATCTTGGTCATGGACAGTTACATTTCTTGACAAGAATATTCAATGAGAAGATTGTGGTGGTACGGTATGTATGCTAATTTGTCAAATGATGTCATGCATGTTCTTTGAAAATTTGTAAACAGTTTGAAAATCAGACTCTCAACAGAACTGGCAGACAACTGGGTATGATGAGTCATAGTCACAGAGACGTCTGTGAGTGCAAGCATGCCAACTCATGTATGCTGAGCTGTTATCCCACCCCACCCTACAATCAACACCACATGCAACCTGCATGGCATTTCAATCACTCACTGGAATGTTTAATAAGCTGTTGTCACTTTGTGCTTCTCATGACATTGTCATGTTTGTTTTCCTTTTGTGTGAAAGTGTTAATTAGGGTAGTATTCCAATATTTACAGTTTAGATTTCAGAGTAACACATACTAGGGTTTTCAGAGTAACACTTATTAGGGTTTTCAGAGTAACATTTACTAGGGATTTCAGAGTAACTTTGTTGCACAATGACTGCTGCTGAAGTTGTACATACATTGTTGCACATTTACTGGAGGTGTTGCAAATGGGAACATTGTTACACACTGTCTGCAGCTGTGGTTGTCAGTGCATTGTTGCACACTGACAAGAGTTTAGGTTTTCAGAGTAACTTTGTTGCACACTACCTAGAACATAGTCCAGCAGACTAATATTGTTGCACACTAACTGAAATTGGGATTGTCAGCATAAAATTGTTACACACAGACTGTACCAGGTTTGCCTGAGTCAAAATGTTTCAGAGACCTTCATTTCCAATCAGCTGTGGGTATCACCTCCATGATAAAACCATGTCCTTAGAAGTCTGATCCCTGCAACCTTACCATGCACACGTCATGGAGGAGCACCTGCTACCAACTGCTGGAGACGGCAGTGGCCTACACTCTCCCAGGTACAGATAACAGGCACAACAGAACCTGCCCACACTATCATTCTTGCTGACCTTTTTGGCAGCTCTAGACAATAGGCAGATAGGATATGAGTGTGTCTGACATGACTTTGTAAATTTGCAGACATCCATATGTGTTGAATATGTAACTATGCTAGTATGAATGTATTCGCCAAGCGTATTGTTTTCATAATATATCATTTGTTGTGAAAGTTGGACAATACATGTTCTGTTCTAAAACAAAAAGCATATTGATCTTAAGTTCATTTTCAATTCTTGAAATAGAAACGAAAAGATGTTTAAGAGAGAATATACTTAATAAAATACAGCAATCTTAGTTTTAAATAATATTTTTGATTTTATATAATTTAAAGTATAGTGATTAATCACCAGACTTGCCTGTAAGCTTGTAATAATTCCATGTCCCCTCATGAATAACAATACAATTATTTGAATATTACAATAGTGATTAATCACCGATGCATTACTTTCTTTTGCAATTGTAGAGCTGGCTGTTTCAAGGGCTACAACAAAATGGTTTTACTTTGCATTTAGTGAGCAATTGTGAGGGTCACGTGAGTCTGCATTACACCATTACACTGAAACTTGAGACAACTTTAGAGACAGAGAAAGATATGTCCTAATGGTGATACAGCAGTCCCAGGCTCGTGACCTGGTATTTCGAGAACATTAATTTGAATATTGTTCTAACAGGAAGGTGTGGTCACTTGTCCCGTCAAGTGTTTCACGTGATCTATACATACAGGTATATTTATACATGGTAATAGATCATGACTTTCACCTGTCAAGTTGTTCACGTTTCAAAATTTGTTCTGAAAGGGTTTTTAAATATGTATTGTAAACTATAGTGAAACACACAGAGTAAATGATGTCCAATTTGATCACCCCGTCCATTTTATTTACAGCATAGAGTAGGCAGAAAGAGTGAGTGAGTGAGTTTAGCTTTACGCCGCACTCAGCAATATTCCAGCTCCATGGCGGTGGTCTGTAAATAAGCGAGTCTGGACAGACAATCCAGTGATCAACAGCATGAGCATCAATATGCACAATTGGGAACGAATGACGTGTCAACCAAGTCAGCGAGTCTGACCATCTGATCCCGTTAAATCGCCTCTTACAACAAGCATGGGTTACTAACGGTCAATTCTAACTGACCTACACGGATCGTAGGCAGAAAGAAGGGCTAGAGAAGCACAAAACAATATTTTCTATCGGAAATGTGTAGGTTTTTAAAATGTAATGAACTTTTTATGTTATAGATAAACAGCATTAATTTTACTCACAGAGAACAATAGACAGGACTAGTTACATTACCATAGAAAAGTATTTTGATATCTAGGTAAACTAACATGCGAAAGAAAGCCTTCACTTGAAAGAGTTATGAAAACATTATTTAGCTGTTAATAGCTGTCTAAACACTGTGAACTTAAGGTCCGAGATATAACTAAGTTACCTATACCATGTACATCACCATCAAATAACCATTTATTGTTTCTTTCATATTTATTCATAGTCAGACTCTGGTATATACTCCTTATATACTCAACAACAAAAGTTAAGGACCACCTCAATATTCAATATTTGAATATTATATGGATCATAATAAGAACTATGAAATACTTTAGTATTGACAATTTGGGTGGTCCTTGACGATCCTTCCATGCCATGATAATTAACTACAGCAAAACGAAAAAGCAGGTGTTCTCTAACCAATTTTGGGTAGTATATATTGAGCACTGAACAAGTGGATGTTACAAAGTTTTGAAGTTTTTCTAAGTTTAGAACAGTCACATACAAATGTCACAACTCCTATCCACTGTCCTTCGAGAGTTAATTTGATAGATTGGCTAGATATCATAGTGATTGATCTATTGTTGATACTCGAACATGAGTGAGCTGTTTGTAAATGTTCGCTGTTAATTTGTTGAAAACATGATGGCAACACCTTATCGTCTGATATGCCAGCGACGCTCAAACAACTCTCCCCCATCATAATGACAG
This sequence comes from Haliotis laevigata, assembly GCA_008038995.1. Lineage (NCBI taxonomy): Eukaryota > Metazoa > Mollusca > Gastropoda > Lepetellida > Haliotidae > Haliotis > Haliotis laevigata. Next base: position 117,959 of record VKKT01000302.1, read on the forward strand.
TTGTTTGCAGGCAGTATCAGTTGCGTATTAATCAACTCTCAACATTTGTTCTCCCAACAGAGTAAACATTTATGATTATGATCTGTGGGACAAACATCTGGGTATTTGTGAACCAGGCGCTGTAATAATCAATATGGAGACAGGTTAGTGGGGCTGGTCATGGCATTTCACTGTTGCTAGGACTGGAGGGGCTTATACCTGCTTGAGGTCGATAACAAGTGGTTTCATGTTTTACAGAACCTTATAGGCCATATGTCAGGTTTCTCGGGTGTGGTGCTTGTGAAGGCATCTGTTCTATAACAGTATTATTCAACCATCACTGCCACATTGCAGGTGTGTCAGGTGTGGCGATAAAGATATCAACAGTTTTTGGAAAGCGGTATTTAATTGTAACTCTTCTTAATCTGGTGGTGTGATGTTTTAGGGTGTGTTTAATAAGTAGCATTAGTCGTAGGAAAGTAATATTTCTGTGTTTTTCAACATGACCCAGAATTTGCAACTGACAAATAGTAAACATACATTGAAAATTGTAGTCTTGGTCAGTTTGGAGAGTTAAAGTCTTAAAACTTACTTGAAGCCTATATTGCAGATTTAGAAACATTCCTATCTGATGAAGGTAGAAAATGAAATATGTTTCAGAAATGGTTCAAGTCATACAATGGCAGGCGCTGGCAGAATTAGCGTATAATGATAATGGTAGTTTTTAGGATAATTGTGTAGGGCTATGCAGTAACAAAGCCATAAGTAATAGGACTGGACAGTATCATTCAGGTGGACATGGGCAGTCTATGGGCACAGGGCAATGGCCGGACACAGGACTGTGTGTAGTACTAATGATCTGTATCATGGCCATGAGTGAGCTGAGATCTCAAACACATGGTTAAATGACTCCCAATGCCTAATCATCTTGAGCTATGTTAGGAATAAAAGAAGACGTGGCCTAAGTAGCCTATTTTCTAACAATGAGCTCCGGTGGTGTGAGCCGTTCCAATGGTAGTGGTTTGTACTGGGCAGGGGCAAGAAGGGTCAGTATTTTCAGGCTTAGATGAGTGAGTGAGTGAGTTTACGACACACTCGGCAATATTCTAGCTATATGGCGTAGGTTCAGAAAGTAAAAAAGATATGGTGGACATGTTGTTAATTTGAGCCTAAATGTGAAATCATATCTATGCAAATCTTGTTTGTCATTGAGTTTAGTGTATCATTATACAGTTATATGAAACTAATTCCATATTTTAGCATAATTATGATTTATAGTAAAGTTTTAACGTTCTCTAGCGTGGATGGTTAGTCTTGTCTACTTTTCAATATTTGATTCAGTACTTTCAGTGCTTTTGTTAACTGTTTTATAGTAAACAGTACAGTAACATTGAGGACCCTTTGATACTGTTCATTACAGTATTTTCGTCTGTATAATGCACACCTGGGTATAATATGCGATATTGCTGTTTGGTATATACTGTACAGTTGAAACGTACATGTTATCTGGTGCACAAGCAGGAGATAACAAACATCATCAATAAGACTGTGAATTTGCAATAAAGAGTGAGTGAGTTTATGTTTACGCTGCTTTAAGCAATATTCCATCAATATCACGGCAGGGCAACACCAGAAATGGGCTTCAGACATTTTACCCATATGGGGAATCGAACCAGGGTCTTCGGCGTCACGAGCGAACACTTTAACCACAAGGCTATCCACTGCCCCTTACAATATGGAAATAACAGACATCATGATACATTTAATGGTGAATTGTTTAGATTAAAATTTACACTATTTCTATACTATTATCAAGGTTTAAATCCATGTATAGTAACAATTGGTCAAATGTGAGAAGCATTACATTGTATTCTGATAAGTACTGGGTCCTCTATCCATGACCTCAGTAACGTGTATAGTATTAAGATGTTTGATGAGGTATTTGCAAGGTTGCCAGTAGTTGACACATAGTCAGCCACATTGGATGTCTTTAAGTGTCGTAATGAGGTGCACTAAATCAAGTTTAGACAGTTAGACAGATTGTTTGTCAGAAGATGGAAATTCTTCACAATGTGAACACGATTAAATGTGTTGACATTTATAGAAATATAGCCAACAAAGGATTTTGTAACAATGAAACATATTTTAGGGGATTTTATATGGTTTTAAACAATACTTGTCGAGTGGAGTATGTGGATGAGTGACCTCAGAGTTTCTCAAGATTTTGGGCTGCCCCCTTTTCTGACGCTCATATTATACGTGGTTATAGGTGTGGCCTCTTTATGTCTCTGTTCATCCAGCATTGCATGGCTACCCAGAAGAATGAGTGAGTTTGGTTTTACGCCACTTTTAGCAATATTCCAGCAATAGCATGGCAGGGGACACCAGAACAGGCTTCACCAATTGTACCTGTGTGGGGAATCGAACCCGGGTCATTAGCGTGACAAACAAATGCTTTAACCACTAGGCTATCCCCACCGCTCCCCAGGAGATTGAGATTTTTAAGCTGTAATGCAGAGAGGCAGCTTGGGATGTATAGTCTCTAGAGAGATGAAACTGCAGTTTGATCTGTTAACCAGCGTAGTTATGTCGTACATTCAGTGTTTAGGATGCATTGTAGATATGCACTTTTGTATGTGTTCCACACTTCCTGTCACTTATTTTGATAGATGCTCCAAACAATTTGTGAAGAAATGGGACAAAATATAACAGAACAATATCTGGATGGACTCTAATGAATAACACACAATTTTCTGTGTGGATGGGAAGGTTGGTTTTGGGCTAAGATCATCGTGACCTCAGATAAATGAAGCTGTTATCAGAGCCAGGTGTCCAGATAGCTACACCCCTACTGTTGACACAGGGGAAACAGGAAGGTGAAGTGTTTAATGACCAGAATAAAGTACTTCAAGTGTAATATGGCAGAGGTATAGCCCTACATAGGGCTTTGAATGACCCAAAAGCTTCATTCTTGGTTAGGAAAAAGGTAATTTATTATGGAGGTAGACTGATCAGAACTCGAGGCTACAGTGATGTTTCACACAACAAAGTACACACAGTGTTTCCAATAGTGATAATCGGTCCACAGAACATAGTCATGTCATACTACTCATAGTCAGTTGTGGGGCAGTGGGGTAGCCTAGTGGTTTAAGCATTCACTCATCTCTCCAAAGACCCGGGTTTGATGCCCCACATGGGTACAATGTGTGAAGCCCATTTCTGGTGTCCCGTGCTGTGATATTGCTGGAATATTGCTAAAACCGGCATAAAACTAAACTCACTCACTCATAGTCAGTTTTGTGTGTGGTCTTGTGCATAGAGCCCAGGTCACAAATCAGGTAAAGTTAAGAAACGTTGGTCATAGGCAGACCCTGGATGGATGACTGTGTATGGCAGCATGACACCTGCAAGTTGCTAGTACTTCTGCCCTGCCCCGACCCGTGAAGGTCCACGTTAGAATTGATCTTCAGCAACTGTTGCTTGTCGTAAAAGGCAACTAACGGGATTGGGTAGCCAGGCTCGCTGACTTGGTTCGCACATGTCATCAGTTCCCAATTGCGTAGACCGATGCTCATGCTGTTGATCCCTGGATTGTCTGGTCCAGACTCGATTATTTACAGACCACCCCCATATAGCTGTAATATTGCTGAGTGCGGCGTAAAACTAAACTCACTCACTCACTCACTGTCCTGCCCCATAATGCAGCACACGTGACACATGTTGCCTCTGTTCACCCAGCAGAAAATGGGTACCCAGTGGG
>VKKT01000302.1:139419-153842 GCA_008038995.1 Haliotis laevigata
GGTATTTACCATGGTATGCCAAGGTATTTGTTCAAGTACCCATGGTATTTACCATGGTATACCAAGGTATTTGTTCAAGTACCCACGGTATTTACCACGGTATACCAAGGTATTTGTTCAAGTACCCATGGTATTTTACATAGTATACCAAGGTTCTTGTTCAAGTACGACAGTATTTACCATGGTATACCAAGGTATTTGTTCAAGTACCCACGTTATTTACCACGGTATACTAAGGTATTTGTTCAAGTACCCACAGTATTTACCACGGTATACCAAGGTATTTGTTCAAGTACCAACGGTATTTACCACGGTATACCAAGGTTCTTGTTCAAGTACGACAGTATTTACCACGGTATACCAAGGTATTTGTTCAAGTACGACAGTATTTACCACGGTATACCGTGCTGCAGTAACTAACTACTAACTAATGAATCCAATTGTCTTGTTTAATGATTTTGAATGAATTGGACCATAAAGTAATGCCATAACTATACTAAACAAGTATGAAAAATACGAAGGTGTTTTAGACTTTTCTGTGAATTTCAGTCATCACAACAGGAAACATCCACAAGGAGATGAAATCTGAAAACTTCAAAACTGAGCTCACTGCCAAGTTCAACAACTCAAACATTATGAACAAAATAAACAATCTTGTTAATTCCAATAAGTCAACAACATTAAGCTAACATAACTTATATCACAAAATCACTTCACAAAAAGCACATTGACTAGAAATATTACAAGATTCACAGCTGTGCCATGAGATTCTTGACTTCAGCATTATTCAGGTATTAAATTACTAGGAGTGCAAGTGTTAGTTTGCAAAAACACTCATCACTGGTCATCAGTCATCAAACATCACAAAGAGGAAACTGAGATGATATCTTTCACAAACTTCCATATGATATTTGAAAATTTCAAAACTTAACAGCAAGTTAACAACAAATCTGTTAGTCATCAATGCCATTGCCAGTACTTTTCGTTCGAGTATTTTCTTCATTCAATCTACAATGGATAGCGGCATTTTAAAGTAACCATTTAAAGAAAAAACGGTAAAACCACCCATCTCTAGCAAGAAAATAGGAGTACTCAAGAGTGCCACCACATACGTGAAGATCCGGGTTAGAATTGATCTTCAGTAACACATGCTTGTTGTAAGAGGCGAGTAACGGGATCAGATGGTAAGGCTTGATGGCTTGGTTGACACATCATCTTATCTTAATTGCTCAGATTGATGCTCATGCTGTTGATCACTGGATTGTCTGGTGCAGACTCAATTATTTACAGACCACCACCATATACATGTAGCTGGAATATTGCTGAGTCTGGTGTTAAACTAAACTCACTCACTCACTTACGAAAGTGCCATCATCTGAACCCAACAAATCCAGTGACTGATAGGAGAAATAGCATGGAGTGTCATAGTATGAATAAAAAGCAGTAGCGATAACAATTTAATAAAATGGATCTAAAGCTTGCCATAGTCTGTCTCAGTCCCTGAACCATATTATTTCCCCTTCCACCTATCCCTTTCTGCAATGCTGAAGCCAGGACTGAAGCAAGTCTAGATTTCCTCCGGTTCTGAATCTCCCATCTCCCTTGGGCTCCTTTTCAGTTTAAGAGGAAATATTTGTTTCTATCAAAATTATATATAAGTATAAGTACTAGTCTAAGCATGCCGTTGTGGTGCAATACCCCAAATGACACTGTGGGCTATGTCACATGCAAGCCCCAGTATCCACTATGAAGAAGGTTCCCTGGATAATTAACAGACACTGTGAACCACGTATGCATTTGCAGGTACCATATGATTTGCATGTCTGGGAAAGAAAGAATTATTTATTGGGCTCAGGAATAATATCACTTGGGCCCAGGAAAGGATTGCTGAATGACATGATTTTGCCATTATATTGATCAGTCTCATAAAACACTGTGTTAGACAGTCATATCATGGCTCAGTCGGGGGGATGATGCTTGACTGACAGGTAGTCTGAGATGTCTGACAAGTTGATGAAGTGGCTGTGTGAGAGAAATTAGTAAGTCACATTAAGTAAAACAAGTGTTTCATGGCTGCATTGAGATAACAAATATGTGTATCCATTTATCGGTGCAGTCGTTGAAACATTATTTCTCGAAAAACAGTTTGATAGCAAGCGATAAAATTGTGTTTTGATTCCTTTTGTCAGATTGTCTTGATTTAGGTTCCGTACTACAATCAATTCACATGAACTGAAATTTAATTCTGGGGCAAAGTAGGTCCAGTTGGATCCGTAGTTACAGTGAGTAATTTAGTCGTGGTTACGTCTGGAATGGTATTCCAGTTACATCACAGCGTGTCAGCTTCATCCAGGACAAAGCAAATCGACGACTTTGGTGAAACTGACCAGCTGCAGACTAAACTAGCACTATAATTGGATCTATTCAGGATTCATAAGTAACTACTCGTCTCTTTCCGTGACCTACAAGAATACTTGTACCCGTATCGTACGCCATTATTGCCAAGAATCTTTGCAAATCGATCAAATCGCTTGTTAAGTAAAACACATTTCGAAGCATGAAAATGGCGGCCCCCGTTGAACTTTGAAACTTCGCTAAACTATGCGGATCACAATATAAGCTTTGAGCTAAACGATCCGCATCTTTCAACACTGAAACATACTTACAAACTGTATAATTGCTGTTTTGCCCATGGGGTATCGGATATTCTAGGAGCCATGTTTAGAAATTCAGAGTTATCTTTCCTTGGTAATAGTACTTCATGCCCATTTGCCCTTCGACAGGGCCCAGTCGTAAACATGGCCACAAGAATGGTACGAGAGGCCATCCGGATTGCCAGAATGACACAAGTAGTTACGAATGTTCAGAATTCAAACCCTTCATTATAGGTTTCAGGCAAGGGAAGCAATTCTGCATGTCAACTAGCTGTGCCTTAACTGTGACATGTCACTCTGTCAGTATACGGAATAATGCTTACACTATCAACCACTGGTTTGTCAGATCATGTATTTATAGGCTGCCATGATAACAGTTGGATGTCACAGCGGAAACAACATTCCCTCAGTCACTAGCCCCCTTACTCCTTATTCATCTCCTTACATGGTCCTTTGACATCGCAAATGCAGTTTTGGCCTGTGGGAAAAGGAACAATTTTGTTTAAAAAAAGGCAGAGAGCAATTATAATAAAATAAATACTTTTTAGAAATGAAATAATCACGGAAGTAAATTCACAGTACCATTTATAAACTTTTGCTGTCAATAAAGTATGTGTTAGCATTGCAGATTCACGTAATTAACGACAAAAAGTTTTCGCTTTTGCACACGTCCCGACATTTTGGCGAGCATCCCACCCAGGGTTGTGATCGATGTGCTGAGGTGTACAGAATTACCGGACGGCATTGTATGCTCTTTGAACATTTTCATGACAGTTACAAGCAGGATTGATTTATTCATAAATCAAAACTACTGTCATATTATTGATACACCGCTCGATTTGAAATTGAAAGTCACATTTTAAATAGCACGTACAACGACTCAATTCTCAGGGTATTTTATAACACTTCCTTAAAAAACTCTTGTTTTCCCCCGTGTAAAATCTACACATAATCGCTCTGGATTATAAACCCGCACTGCCATATAGCCCGCAGTTTTAGAGGGAAAAAGATGCGGGTAATAGTGCAAAAAATATGGTATGTAAGACAGAATTACTGTACGTGAATGAGCACAGACAGATCCAGAAGGGTTGACCAAGTGCATACAATTACTCCACATCTTTAACCATACCAAAGGGCAGATAACTCCTGTAATTATGAGCATAATGTCAAATGTTACCCGTCCAAGGTCTCATTTAAGATGCAGCCAAAATGTAAGAAACCAAATAATAACAGAATGTACCTGTTCTGTCACACATATGTTTTTGCAAGTCCCCGGACGTCTGGTTGGCAGCAATTTCCAACACAGCCTGCTCCTTTTGCAGACACCAACATGTCATGTGTTTTGGTTCCATTGTGAATATTTATTAACTTTTTCAAAATCCAAGTTGTGAAATTTCAGTTAGTATTTGTTGGTACTGTCAATTTGTCCATGTGTTGACAATTAACAAACCTCATAGCATCATGTAACAATGTTATGACAAAACAATTGACATCATAGATCATAATCAGTGTACATAAGTAGATTGAAGGCTGTGACCAAGTCATGCATGTACCAGAGACCATGCAAGTATAGAAACGTGTCCCTCTTTGGCTGAAATGTGCCACTCTGGCAACCCAGGATTGGAAGAGACCACAACATCCTTATGCCCCAGATAACTCTTATAAAACATGTTCTATAGGGTTCCTGGTTCCAGACCCTTGAAGATCTGGGGTAGAACAGGTCTTCAGCAACCCATGCTTGCCACAAAAGGCGACTATACTTGCCGTAAGAGGCAACTAACTGAGGATCGGGTGGTCAGGCTCGCTGACTTGGTTGACACATGTCATCGGTTCCCAATTGTGCAGATCGATGCTCATGCTGTTGATCACTGGATTGTCTGGTCGAGACTCGATTATTTGCAGACCGACGCCATATAGCTAGAATATTGCTGAGTGCAGCGTAACACTTAACTCACTCACTCACTCTTTGTTCCAGATTTTTAAACAAATGGTATCTTGCACCTTAGTAGTAGCCTGTTAAAGTTTTTATTATCATTATTATCATGATTGTGTGATAGTTAGGAGACGTGTTTGTTCACCAATCCGAGTTGCTACTATCCACTACACAGAGATGTTTCCCCTAGATGTACCAGAAACCTGGATTGTGATGCAATGTCCCTGATTAGGATGGTTTTCTCAGGACCATGCCCATATTTGTGGTTTGTTGCTATGGTAACATAGGTTAAAGACTGTAAATGGTCCTTTTTTATTTTTCAGGGGTGACGTCAACAAGAGTGACTTCCTTGGCTTTACAGCTCTTCACCACAGTGCCAGATGGGGCCACGTAGACATTGTCAGCTATCTCATCAACTGGGGTTGCAACCTCTTTGCCCTGGACAACGATCATCACTCAGCCTTGGATATGGCCTCACTGTATGAGAAACATGAGGTTGTTCGTCTTCTTGACGCTTCTTGTTCGCAACAACAAATGAAAAACCCTAAAATTGTTTCCAAATTGAAAGAGGAGGCTATGAAAAATGCTGATAGAAACATTAAACGATATGAAAAACTTCAAGAAGAGGCTGAAAAGCGAGCGGAAAAGGAGCAAAGAAAATTGAACAGCCTGAATAATGATTTCAAAGCGCCTGAAAAGAAATCCATTTTCAAATCACTGACAGTGAAGTTACGTGGTGGTAACACCAAAACTAAAGCCGGGCCGGCGTATGGTAAGAGATATTCTGACATGGCTGGCCTCACGTATGGGACCAGAACTGGGGTGGCTAAGAAGGTTCTACAGAAGAAGAGTACTAACCCATTGTACGAAGATTCATCGTTTAAGACGAGTGAGGTTGATGGGTCAGGTAAACGGACTGTAAAGTCAATGGATGGAGTACAAGGTATCCGTGGGGCTTCAGCCGAGGTGATGTACATGACAAGTCGTGGCGAACACTCAGCCAATGAGGTCAGCAGCTCGCGACCTGCATTGTACGAATTATTTGATCCACACAAAAGCAATTTGAGTAAATCTTACAAGAGTGAGTCTGATCTCTTAGTAGACTCGGGCGTAGATAGCTATTTCAGTGACCATGAAGATGATGAGGATCAGCCCGGATTGTTGTACCGACCGGGATTTGGGCAGACGTCTTTCTTCAGGAAGATAAACCATGCAATGTCCACATTACAGTCATTCGAAACAGGAGATAATCAGACGAGTGGAATGATGAATGGTGTCAATGGGGACTTGGATGACCAGGAGTTGACCAATGGCCAGGGCGGAGATGCCGACATGATAACTGCCAGAATGCAGGATCTTCCTTGGGACCAGGATGACCTTGAAAACCTGGATGATGACGATGAGGAAAATGAGTATTCTTCCTTGGAAATGTTCCTGATGTCTGCTGGGCTTCCAAATTATATTTCTCATTTTACTAAAGAAAAAGTTGACTTGGAATTGTTAATGAAAATGTCAGACAATGAAATGAAAGAAGTAGGGTTACCGTTTGGGCCGAGGAAAAAGTTACTGGATGCCATGGAACGACGGGAAAAGGTGCTTCAAACCCCTGTTGACATGACTGACTCATTCTTGTGAGGATGTTGAAGTGTAGATCAATATTTAAAAATTATGCATCATATGAATATTCAAATTGATAAACAATACAAATGTACACATAGACAATTGAGAGATTTCGTGAATGGTGCCTAAATCTGATGCAAGGATGACACTATTTTTGTACGTAGGAAAGATTGGCTGCAGAAAATGGCTGCAGACATGGAGTGTTTTGGAAAGGCATCTTTCTTGTTGTTACCCACCGAACACGGATGGATTGGTGCCTTTATTTACACCCATTACAAGGATGGATACTTACTTCATAGTAAGCTTGAAATAGAGGTGGAGATTCATTTTTAGTCTTTGGAAGATGTGAAAAAGTTTCACCCCATTGCGTTTTTATGTTGTATATTTTTTAGGTTATGCCAGATATTTGTTTACCAACATTACACCAGTATATTTAAGAAAGGACAAGTCATACAGGTAAACTGACTGACTGACTGAGTTTAGTTTTACGCCACTCTTAGCAATATTTCAGCAATATCACGGCGGGGGACACCAGAAATGGGCTTAACACATTGTGCCCATGCGGGGAATGGAACCCGGGTCTTCGGCGTGACAAGCCAATGCTTTAACCACTAGGCTAAACCCCGCCCCACAGGTAAACAAGATATGTGTTATTTGTTATGATTAAACATCACCATATGTTAGGGTAGGTTAAAAAGATGAAACTGAAAGAGTAAGGAATTTATATCATTGACATATTTGTCATTCCCATTATATAATTTTCATTCCAGGATGAATATGACATATGAATATGTTATCAAAGCTGTTAGGTGGATGAATGCCGCTATTTAAACATTTGTTATTGAAACATGTACACTTTATAATGATAAATCATTTATTTAACCGAGAGCTTCATACCTGTATGTCATGTTGTATCGTATATATGTTCATCTGAAAGAAACACCTGTATATCAAACATGCAATGTGCCACATGTCGTCACGGGATCAGACCTAACAGTTACCATCTGTAAGGGAGATGGTATTTATCACAGGTATGGCGTGGAAGTAGATGTATTCCAGCCTTTATTAGCCAACTTTTGTTACCCAGAATAAGCAAATGTGATATTTATCAGATAAGGAGTAAGTTCTTCTTATATTTCTCCTAAAATGTATGTGTTCCTGTATAGTGTGTTTGCAGTGACAACGTACCGATGAATTTCACTTTAAACAAAAAAGTAAATAAAATAAAGTGAAATTAAGATTGCGAATCCTCATTATTTTACCTTGCCAATTGAACATTTGAATCTCAGAATTTTATTCATCTTAGGATAAAAGTTGTTTAACAAACGATCATAGATTCAAATCACTGTTATTGGTTTGTATTACAAGGGGGTAAGCGCAGTAGTTGGAACACTGAAACAAATGCATGTGCGGTACATGATGAGCGTTAACTTAGACCAACCCTGCTTGTTCTCGGCGTTTCATTTGATGTTCATACACCCTTGTAATACAAACCAATAATAACAATTTGAATCTATGATCGTTTGTTAAACAACCTTTATCCTAAGTTTAATAAAATTGTGATATTTAATTGTTCAGTTGGCAAGGTAAAATTATGAGCATTCCCAATCTTAATTTCACTTTATTCGATTTACTCTCTTGTATAAAGTGAAATTCATCGGTACGTTTTCACTGCAAACAGACTAAAGTCATCATCAACTCTCCCTATTATGTTCACATGAAGGGAACATGCTATACTGCTCATCAGAAGTCAGGCCCTCACAGATTATAGTGATACAAAATGAATTCGATGGTCCTTAACGCATTTGAGTAGTATATAACATAATGGAATGTAAATAACATGGTTACATTGGGCAGGGAAGCCTATTTATGTAAAAGAAATTCTGAGACTATCAAATTTGTATTTCTCAGAGATCAATCTCATTACAGAAATTCTAGCAAGCCCATCCTGACTAAATTACTGATCAACAAATCTCCATACTTGTAAATATATGTATGTATACACACGGAAAAAAGTTGCGCATCATGTTTTCATTCTCATATTGCCCTATTTTTTATGAAAGGATTTGGTTATTTTCACACATGATTTTGATCTCATTTTAATCAAAAGTGGCAAGACCTTTACCATAATCCTAAGAAACCTGTGCTGGCAACCGAGTCCATGTTACCATGCAGGTTATACCAAAAGGAAAGGTTGAAGAATCAATATGAAATAGTGTTGAAAAGTTTTCGCAAAATGGTGAGGGTGTTTTGCCCCAGTGGAGGCTCCCACCACAAACACATGCACAGAGATGTCTGCGGTATCGCTGATAATCTCTGACAAGCTGGTGAATTCCTCAAGATTGTCACAAGTACAGTCATGTCATGTGATACAATATATGCAGATAATGCAGCTGAAAGGTAATCTAATAGCCATGGTACACGTCATTAGATGGCGTTTGATTATTACTTTTGCTTCATAGATTTGAATAAGAGTATATGAATATGGAGACAGTACCAACGTTTTTCATCAGATGAATTTCGTTTTTTAGACACACAGTAATCAGTGGAGACATTTTATCCAGGTGAATATAAACATATGGACATTTCAGGTATGGGGATATGTTGATCAGTTCCCTAGGAGATCTACAGTCCAGATTGGCAGGGTTTCAGTTTACTGAGCTGTTATATGGGCAGTCAACTTTGATGAGGATTTGTATTTAACAAACAATAGGTAGATTTTTTAAACATATAAACAAATGAAATGAAAGACACATCATGCTCAGTATTCCCTTCAACTAGTATTTTATTGCAAAATATTATGGTAGACGTGGCGCTGAGTATGAAAAGCAGAATGTCAAGAATCACTATGTTCATACTTGAGATCACTAAAACATCTGGATTGTTTACACAAATTGGAAACATTTGATCAGCAGATTCAGTCATAGAAACATGTCCAACAGATGATTTATGACGCTTTGTGTCTTGACATGAAACAACTCCGATGAAAGGCTCTTTTAGGAGAGTAGGTTGCTGTTGTCACAGATGATGTATCGCGTTGTAAGGGGGAGGGGGGAGGGGACTTATTGGAGGGGTTGACTGTGTGTCATCATGCCCTAATGGCATGGAATGTTGCTCCCAATATCGATCACCGGATTGTGAAGTCCACCCTTCATACCATAGATGGACTATTGCTGAATACGGTATTAAAACAATCAGACCATGTTTAGTTGAAGAGTGAATGACGTTTTGATGTATATTTATATTTTTCATTCCATCTTGACAGATCTTTCTCTATAATATTTGACATATGACTCTTGCACATCATAAGTTTTTTTGAGGCATTTAAGGTGTTTGGATTTAAGCATTCATACAGCTTTTTCTTGTATTGTTGCTTTAAGTATCAGTTCATTATATTATTGACAAATGTTTGAAAGATCAATTATATATGTTACTTGGACATTGATTAGATATAGATGCCATTTCTATGACAAGAAAAGAATACAGAAGAAGGAACTGAATATAGTTTTATATCTCTGTAAACCCATTTTTAAGTTTACTCATGAAAATCTCTTGTTCATTACAAAATATGTTTTAATTATGTATCTTCTGTAGATAGAATCACTTAACAAAGATGTCATTTACCCTGTCAAAGAGTGGAAGATAAATCCTTCTAGATGCTATGGTTTCTGTGAGGAAATTGTATTCTCTGTAACGCAACTACATATAGCATTGTCCTGATCTGTGTGCACAGCACAAGGTGTGGCAGTTGTCTCCCTTGAGTGACAGTTCCGAGTATTTGCCTTTCCTATGTAAACTCATATGAAATGTTAACAGTACACTGACAAAAATGACATCGGTTTAGTATAGGATAAGAGGATCTTTCCCTGAAGTCAGATAAAATGGATGTTTTTATTCAACATAGAAAACTTTATATAACTACCTCTGGTGTTGGATAAGTCCATATTCTGATATTTTCTACCATTTTGTCAGGAGTTTAGTTAAAGAGGACAATATATATGTCATTTGATTTATTTCAGAAAAAAATATCTTAAACTAACTTTAAAGGAGGGTAGGTTAAATGAGTCGAGTGGTGATATATATCATGGCTAATGAATATGGGCTTGTGGGGATTCTGTGGATGCAAGGATGCAATAATGTCTCCTGATTCTGAAAGAATACAATCAAGACAGACTGTCATCATGTTATGTATACACGATACTGTTCTCAATTTGTGCTGAATATATCTGAGCTCAAAAGTTTGGTATACAATGCCAGATGTGATTGTCAGTATGTGAGATATTATTACCTGCTGTAGACTGATATACTAGCTTCCTGGCTGTTTAGTTTCCTTCATATGGAACCAATATCTAACTTCACTCTATAACAACATGATAGATATAGAAATATATTTATAAATACATACTTATATGTATTAGGACGTTATTTGTACATGTAAGGCCTCTTGGTGCAAGTGAACTCTAAATATATATAGCATATACCCAAAGAACTGGAATAGGTTGTTATCCCAACATTATCACAGGAATATATGATCCATGATTGTGTCATAAGATTTAAATGAATCTTTAATTGTATTATTCCAGTTGCCAAAACTATATTATATTTTTGCCTATATCTATAGCTTCTAAAAAATCCAACATACACATAGTTGTACAAAACTTAACATAACTTACTCTCTTTTATCGTCAACATACAAGTAGTACACATTATATTGGAGAGAAAGGAAGTCAATTAGAAAAACATATTTAAATTTCCTGTCTCAATTTGTCTACTGTCAAATGATTAATGCTTATTTCCTTCAGGTTTACAATAGGATTTGACATGCAATCTGAAGGATGTCATCTCTAGTGTTATTTGATGTTAACATGAACCAGTGGTCAAGGTAAAAGCGATGATCAGTTAGAGTTTAAAATAGGCACATTTCTTTGGACTGATTAGAAGACATTTTGGTTGACTACAATCAGTGGATGAGGATACAACATAAGTTTCCCACAAAATCTGATGAATGACTCTGACAGTATATTTTTTTTAACTCCTGTCAGATTTCAGGGCCATTGTCTACGTCATTAGCAATACAAGGTGTTTATATAATTTGTTGGCGTATTATTAAATCTGTCAGTATGTTTGCAAATCTTTCTGTGAAATAGAATTGGCTGATTTATTGATAATAGAATAGAATAATCTATGTAAAAACATATTCATTTGGGAACTATTGTAATCACTCTTGTTCAACACAATATGAGGGTGTAGAAGCAATGCTAGGGTGGGTCTTTACAATAAATATAACCAGGGTCAAGGTTTTCTCATAAAACATGGTTGACTGTAATCCATCAGATTTATCTTGGCCCGGTTTCACCAAGCAATCATAGTGCTAGGGCTGTCTTAACTCCTTTACTTGAACATAGACTTAAAACAGTCTTTGTGGATACCCGTGAAGATCCGGGTTACAATTGGTCGTAAGAAGCGACAAACGGGATCAGATGGTCAGATTCGCTGACACACGTCACCATATCCCAATTGGTAGATTAAAGCTCATAATGTTGATCACTGGACTGTCTGGTCCAGACTCGATTATTTACAGACCACCATTGTATAGTTAGAATATCGCTGAGTGCAACGTTAAACATCAAACAAACATGACTGCTTTGTGAAACAGGATGATGAGGTAATCCTGCAGCTATCAATAGCATCCCAAAGCATGTTGCATTTTCAACTTGTTCTCCACAACCAGTGATGCATAGAACCAAGATTGAGTATAGGTCTTTCTGACAAAAAAGAGGTTGGTTATATTTTCGTAACTCAGTATGGCAGCCATGTTGTTTTTCATTATTTTCTATAAAACCTGCCCATAATATTTGGGAGCTGATTATTAAGGACAGATATGTAGTGCTTAATTTCTTAATGGTTTGATCTACTGTAACCTTATAGGTTGAATCCTTTGTCTCAAACACCTGTAAATAGGAAGAAAACATGCTGAAACATGCAGTGATATAGTATATGAAATGTTATACACCTGTTGATCTATGTAAGGGTAAGATATATAAATGGACAGCTTCTATATTTACAGTGAGGAGCAACACCGTTATCAAGCAAGTGATCTACACCGAAACGTCTCTCCTCATTGTAAATAAACTAGTTCATCCATATATCTTATCTTACTTAGTACTCCAACTTCTGTATGCCTCTGAAAGAAGTTACTTGTTGATCTATTTAAATATTCATGTGTATAAACATTTGCCACTGGTTAGGACATAATATGACTGAACTTCCTATATTTCCTACCAAGCTAAACCTAAGTTTTTAATTTGTACGAGTATGTGAGTGGCTATGATTGTAAGTTAATGAGATCAGTCTGCCCAAGTAGCAATTGATCAGGTAGGTAGCAATGGTTTAATTAAGGATTAATTAACCCAATTTCATTTTCATACAGACCAATTAGTCCTACTTAGTGATGGTAGTTGTCCCAATTCTGGCAGTGCATTTTCCGCATGTCCCATTTCTGGCAGTGGAGTATAACACCTCCCTAATTAGGTGATCTGGAGACTGACAGTTTCGGGATAACACCAGATCAACAGTTGCAGGTTTTTGTTTTGAATGTAAGAATGTAAAATGGCCCAAGCCTTTTCCATTTGGTTTTGTTCACTGAAGCTTCAAAGAAGTATATATTTTTATATAGTGGGTAAGTGAATCCTGGACATGTTGTACAGTTTATGAGAAAATTACACAGCTTTTTGCGTAAGGAATTCATCGAGTACAAGACTGAGTTGACAGCAGTGTGAATTTCAGGAGTGGAGACGAAGAACGATGAAGCATTACTTGTGTAACCTTGACTCTGATGTCAATGTGGCAGTGAACTTGTCAGTTTAATATTTTTAAAGTGCATGGTAGAATTTAAGCTTTTTTGTCAGTTTGATGTTTCATTTCTGTGGAAACAGGTTCAACAAGATTCTGAAATATTTATAAACCTGTTTAATAGTTCTGTTGAATGGTGTTTCTGAAAGGTTTCATGGTTAGTTCTATATTCAGTTTTGGCTATAACCCTGAATCCCATGGATTTTGTTGGAGATTTTGTTTGTTGGGGTGTAGCTTGGCACAGTTGGTCAAGTGTCTGTTGGAGTTTGTTTCCAGGGTTGTAGCTTGGCACAGCTGGTCAAGTGTCTGTGGGAGTTTGTTTCCAGGCTATGGTGAGTGCTTGTGTACATGGGACAGCAGCTATATTTATTGCTATTACTCAGACAGGCTGTATGTTGGAAATCCAATCAAATGCATTGTATTAATCCTCTGATGAAACTCTAAGTCAAATTCATCAATGATTTTTGTGTACATTAAATTATGATCCAATCAGTCACTTGCTATTTTTTTTGTTTTCTGTTCTCTTGACAAGGGATTGTCACAGTTCCCCAGATTCCATGCTTGTTGTATGACTGAAGGAGTGAGGCTTAAAGCAATATGGCAAGGTTATCTAGAAATGAGCCACACTTATTTTGGCATGTGATGAAAAATATCTGCCACTGACCACTCATTGGGAAAACAGACAGGGTTTACAGGTTTAAACACCACACCATAGAACACAAAACGTGGGGTTTACAGTTTTAAACACCACACCATAGAACACAAAACACATGGGGTTACAGGTTTTAACACCACACCATAGAACATTAAACATGGGGTTTATAGGTTTTAATACCGCACCGTAGAACACAAAACATGGGGTTTATAGGTTTTAATACCGCACCATAGAACACAAAAAATGGGGTTTATAGGTTTAAACACCACACCATAGAACACAAAACATGGGGTTTATGGGTTTTAATACCGCACCATAGAACACAAAACATGGGCTTTACAGGCTTTAACACCACCCCAGAGAACACAAAACATAGGGTTTATAGGTTTAAACACCATGGGACCACACAACATAAAACACATGGGGTTTATAGGCCTTAACACCACACCAGGGACCACATCGCCCTAGACACATGGGGTTTATAAGCTTTAACACCATACCAGGGACCACACAACCCCAGACACATGGGGTTCATAGGCTTTAACACCACACCAGGGACCACACAACCCCAGACACATGGGGTTCATAGGCATTAACACCACACCAGGGACCATACCACCCTAGACACATGGGGTTCATAAGCTTTGACACCACACCACCCTAGACACACGGGGTTTATAGGCTTTAACACCACACCAGGGACCACACC
>VKKT01000302.1:200330-211830 GCA_008038995.1 Haliotis laevigata
CTGGTGGTGTACTGGTGCCTTTTGGTAGTTTTGGAATTCTGAATAAAATATTGTTGGCATTTTCATGGCAACAAGTTTCACTTTGACTGAAATTGGTGATAGTGCTATTTTCTGGAGAAGAACTTTAAAAACCTTTCAATACTCTCCTTCCACTTTTCTATATATACACACCTAAATATTTGACATAATCATAACTCGTAGACATGATTGAGTATTTTGCCATTGCGGGGGATATTGATGACTTTGTCTGCTTGTTTAAGTATTGAATCAAGTTTGTATGTGAACCTACTTATTTTTCATTGTGTCTGAGACATTTGACTTCATGTGATATCCCCTGTTGCCTTTCAGTCCTACATCAAGTGTAAACATGTAGAGTATGGATCTCAGAAGACTGAGACCTTCTTTGATATTCAACTCAATGTCAAGGGCAAGAAGAATGGTAAGTGAGCTGAAATGTGATAGTTCAAAGTGTTAATGTTACAGAGTTGCTAGGTCAGGACTGTGTATTACCCTAATTCTGAGAAATAATCTGATTTTTTGTTAAGTGGAAATAACTGATACATCCCCTTCAATGGTTTTACAAAATGTAGTGTGAGACTAGTGTGTTAAACCTACAGATATTGTTTGTTTCCTAAATTGGTCAGTTATAACAGATCATTGCACATCTTGTTTCAGTTCATGAGTCATTCAAGGAATACATCACAGTTGAGACGCTGGACGGAGACAACAAGTACGATGCTGGGGAGTATGGTCTACAGGTAATTACAGGTGTCACATGTTTCACTATCACATCCCACCATGCCACGTGCAGATTCAATTTGGTCCCCAATGTCCTATAGTCAGTTTTTATGTATCTTGTTAACTTTAAGTATACATTCCTTATTGCAGTGTTTATGTATCTAAAATTGCATGTGTTTTGTCATTTCCACACACTTAGATAAGTGTGTTATAGCACCGTACTCCATGCAGAACATACACCAGTTGGATTTGTCTGTTTCAGGAATCCGAGAAGGGAGTTGTTTTCTTACAGTATCCACCTGTCCTACACTTACACCTAATGAGATTCATGTATGACCCTATCACAGATGCCAACATCAAAATCAATGACAGGTGAGTTATCACCTGTTTACACTATGGATGCATATCTCTCCTTGCTTCTCAACTGTACATGCCTTGATACATCATTGAGTTCAACTATCATCAGTTGACATTGGACTTGTGGAATATCAGTGGTTTCTATAAATATCATGAAATAGAATCATGTGCATCTGCTTCAGTAGTTGAGGCATCGTAAGTTCACAGTGCAGGATATTTTCAAGTTTTGTTTATGGGAGCCAAGAAAGATAGATATCGCCATGTCTGTCTCTGAAAACCATGTGCATCTGCTTCAGTAGTTGAGCATCGTAAGTTCACCGTGCAGGATATTTTCAAGTTTTGGTTATGAGAGCCAAGAAAGATAGATATCGCCATGTCAGTCTCTGAAAACCATGTGCATCTGTTTCAGTAGTTGAGGCATCGTAAGTTCACAGTGCAGGATATTTTCAAGTTTTGGTTATGAGAATGTTGGTGTTTCAGGTTTGAGTTCCCAGAGCGGTTGAACCTGGATGAGTACCTACAGAAGAAGGAGAAGACTCCGGCCAACTACATCTTACATGCAGTGCTTGTACATAGCGGGGATAACCATGGGGGGCATTATGTTGTATATATCAATTCAAAGGGAGACGGCAAAGTGAGTATCACAAGCAAACTTTTGTTTTACTGGATGCAGCATAAAGATTTCTATGAGTAGAATAGATTGGGATGAAATATTCACTCAACTGTGTGATATGTTTGATGATGGATGGACGTTGATATTATTTTGGTGATTTGTTGAAAGAAATATGGTGAAACATCCTAAACTGTATTTATTGCTGAATTCTTCTTTGACAAGATCATTTATAAAGGTCAATCAAGGCGTATTAACAAATATCCATAGACTAGTTATCACTATAAAGTAATAGTTTAAAAGGGTAGGAACAAAGTATTTTCATGAAAGTCTGTGTGACATATCTTATATGTAATTTATTAAGTTTGATGTCAATTTCAGGCAGTTCTTGTTCCTGACTGTTTCAGTGGTGCAAGTTTGATGATGATGTAGTATCTCGGTGTACAAAGCAAGAAGCCATAGATCACAACTTCGGTGGTCTGGACGATGACATGACTGTCAAACACTGTACAAATGCATATATGTTGGTGTATATACGAGAAAGTTGTATGAGTAAGTACAACTTGTTTGGATCGCAGTTGAACATTGTACATTTACTTATTGACATCATTGGTTATTGACTTATTCCAAGAGTATTTAAACAAATTAATTGGAATTGCAATTATGTGACCTATTTCTTCATAATAACATTTGGTTTACTGTCCTACAGCAATATTGTTTTCAGTTTTCTTGTGTGTATGAATTTAATATTTTATTCTTTTGCAGGTGAGATATTACAACCAGTTATTGAAGCAGACATCCCAGAAACCCTCAAGAACAGATTAGCAGAGGAAAGGTATGGAGGTCAAATATGCAGTTGCTGATAGTATTTCAAGTAATCTTTGCTATTTTTAAATCATTTGACAGTTTGTGTTGCTAACCATGCATCTACAGGTTAATAGCACCCCCAAGGATGATTCGCAAGAACTGAAGGTTTGTGTGTCAGTAAAATTATGTATGATGTGCATTCTCGTCCAGCTCAGTTTTCTCAATATCAATTATTCAGGAAATTTTTAGGCTTCAAAAACAAATTCCTGCAGGTTTTGAAACAGAAAAGTTCA
Source organism: Haliotis laevigata (assembly GCA_008038995.1). Lineage (NCBI taxonomy): Eukaryota > Metazoa > Mollusca > Gastropoda > Lepetellida > Haliotidae > Haliotis > Haliotis laevigata. Next base: position 203,136 of record VKKT01000302.1, read on the forward strand.
GATTTTTTAAGGGGAGGATTCATAGTTAGAAAATCTGGATGAGAATGACATGTTTTGATGTAAACATGTTATCTTCACCGAAACTTCAGATTGAAATCGGTTACTGTTTGTGACACTCTATGATTGTCACAAGCATATTTTTGTCCAAGACTCAGAGCATGGATGGTGGTGAACAATGAATTCTGTGCATATCCAATATCAGAACACAAAAAATAGCCACAACACTGTTCAGATGCTGTCATTCAACTAACATGTATCAAGGAGAGAGGCTTTGGGTATGGTGATGTAGCCAATGTTCAAGGTATAACCCTTCAACAGTTGGTTGTCTGATTGACCAATCAGCAGCAGGCATGAAAATCCTGACCAACAATAGGTGAACTTATCTGCCATGCACACCTGGAGACTGCTTCTTTCCTGTTAAGTTCCAAATGTGGTTGGTTGTTTTTGAATGGACTGTTCACTTAATAAGCTTACATCCAAAGCTTACAAGTCTCAAGACTGAGTTACTGATGTTCCTACACTGGCAACATCATGGCACAATGTCCCCCGACAGCAAGGCTGCATTGTAACTGTATAACACCTGCTGGTTTGTACAGGAAGGCTGTGATCTCTTACTGTTATTATCTGATGGAAGAGCTTGAGTATAGTGTAGCATCTGTGATAAACATTGTGCTGGTGTGATGGCGATGAATTGTGGTTTGGGCAACAATACACACCAACATGATTTCCTCATAGTGAGTTGGGGTTTGACAGCCCAACAATGCTTCAGCAGATGTTTTAGACTGTGCTTCAACCAATGTCTTTGTCGATGTCATCATCAGCTGTTCGAACATGACTTTCTACAGCATGTAGGTATCAGTGACATGAATATAGCAAGCAGAGGGGAGGACAAGACACTGTTTCTCTGGAAGTGGGTCATCTTCATGGTCTCTATTATTATCCCCCCACCATGAAGTGGGAGGGAGATATAGGTTTGAGCTCTGTCCGTCTGTCTGAGATGATGGTGACAGCCGATTTTCTCAAAAACCGTTATAGATAGGGAACCCAAATTTGGTATGTGTTTTCAGGACATGAATGCCTTGATGGAGTTTGAAACCAGGTTACAATTTGTTACAGAGTTATAGCCCTTGTCATGTGTTTCTTGACTTAGTGCACAGTATCCCCAATGGGGACAAATTTTCTCAGAAAACATTATAGATAGGGAAATGTGTTATTATGTGTTTTCAGGAGCCAAATAGGAACAGAACACTGGCAGGGATATTGATGACCATGTCTTGTTGTTGATTTATAATCTGCATTTTCAAAGTGTTTCAGTACATGTGTATTTTTATGGGTTATTATAGCCGTGTGTATGTGTAGTCAGGGCTCTACTGTGGCTGTTTTGAGTGTACGGTTTTAGTCTTGAGTGTACTGTTTTAGTTTTGAGCGTACTGTTTTAGTCTTGAGTGTACTGTTTTAGTCTTGAGTGTACTGTTTTAGTCTTGAGTGTACTGTTTTAGTTTTGAGCGTACTGTTTTAGTCTAGTGTATGGTTGTAGTCTTGAGTGTGTGTATAAGGATGGAGCTGGTATGTTGCAGGAGGTTAGATGCTCAGAAGCGAAAGGAGAGGACAGAGGCCCACCTGTACATGAATGTCCAAGTTTTGTTGGAAGACAGCTTCTGTGGACATCAAGGAAATGATCTCTTTGACATTGAGAAAGTCAATGTTCGGTGAGTTAGATTGATACAATGTGGAGACATCAAGTGATCAACTTTATCAACATCACTCTCCAGCTTTGCTTGAAATCATGATTCAAATAAGATCTGGTGAGAATATGCAGTTTCTGTCTAGACTGTGCTTAATACATAGTTTTATAAGGTATTCTTCAGTTTTAAATTGCCATATGTCTGTAAAACGTAGCAGTTATAGCATGTTGTTTCCTATTGATGTCATGGAAATATATATTTTTTGTAGGAACTTCAAGGTGAAGAAAAATGCAACCTTAGAGGAATTCCTGGAAATATTAGGAGACAACCTGGTATGTTTCACCATTTTGTTTCTGCCTTAATGTATGTATTTTAGTTCACTAATGTTTGATTAGTATTAGCAGTTATGAGATTTTCTTTGCTGATGTTTTTGAAACACTGTTACTGCAGTTCACGTAGAGGACTTATTGAATTTATTTTGTATTACTCATGTTTTCAGAAATATCCAGTGAAACAGATACGGCCATGGCCTTTTCATTCACGGCAGAATCAGACATTCAGACCAACCATTCTAGACATTGACACAGAAATCCAGAAATCAGTAAGTATGAAATATGGGAAGCATAAAGTGTTGCGTTGCCAAATCCTCCATCATCTTATGTCTAAACATTCTAAGCAATCTCTGTGTGTACTAAACATTCTAAGCAATCTCTGTGTGTAGTCTCATCTTTTCTTGGGCAGTGGGGTAGTCAAGTGGTTAAAGCATTTGACGGTCATGCAGAAGATCAGGGTTCGATTATAATAATAATGTGTCCCTGAACTGTTTTGATAAGTCTTTCTGTAAAAACTGTTAATGTTACAGGTGTAGCTTTTTGCATACGATTTGGTTGTGTGTTTCAGATTCATGAAATTGCGGATAACGAGAATCCGTGGTATGTGTTTGTTGAGACATTAAGTCCAGAGAGTGGCCTCAAGGAGTTGCCTCCCTTTGATAAAGACAGTAAGTACTCAAGTAATTTTTTCATCAATATTAAGCCTGATCTTATTTTAAACTTAGTTAAATGTTTGGATTCATGGAAGTGGTAAAAATCTAAGACCTGCATCACTTGGGCTTTTCTCCCACATCAAGCCAACTCATGATAATATAAGTGCAATGTTGTTCAAAGTCCTGTTTTTTTACCTGATTATTGTCACACGTTCATTGTCACAATATGGCTGAAATATTGCCAGTGTGACTAAAAGTCTTAACTAACTTACTATTCACTCATTTTAGTTCTATTCTAACAATAATAATCTTACACTGAGCATGTATTCCACATTGGAATCCCTTTCAGAGAACACATAACAAATTATAGCATAATTCAAGTTGAAAAGGATAGGACTTGGCTGAAAGACTGCCATGCTTGTTTCAGGTGATGTGTTGCTGTTTCTAAAGCTGTATGATCCCAGGACCAAATCCATATCTTACTGTGGTCATATCTATGTGCCAATATCAGCCAAAGGAGGTAAGTGGTGTACTGTTTAAGGGTAAAACATAGATAACAATAAAAATGTGTTCATCTATGATGTTGTTATGGTTATTTGAATCATGGAAGAGAATTCTAATGCCTTTTGTCTATAATCCTTTGCAGTTGAATTAGTGCCAGAATTAAACCGAAAGGCAGGGTTTCTACCAACAACAGCACTGATCATCTTTGAGGTGAGCACTTACAAATGCTATAGCTGTTATGAAATTTTGTGTAGGCAGAATTGACACAAAGGAATGTTTGCTCAACTTCACCGACAGCATGCCCTTACTGATAACCAGTGTGAAACTGTCCCTCAAAGCAAGTGATTTACTTGATATAAGGTACAAGTGTCTGTTCTAAAATGTTGCATTGAAAGAATAAGGAAGTTGATATCTGCAAGACAGTTGTCTGTTGATACAGCTTCTATAATGTTGCTAAATATGTCACTGCGTCCTGCTCATAGGATCAGTCGCCATGCTGTCAACCACTGGTTGTTCAGCTGCTATAGTGATAAGCTGGAATACTTCTGAATGCAGTGTCCATCCACTGAGATGAATACATACAAGACAGTTGTCTTGAACTATTGTTGTTGTCTTGATCTCAGCTCAGCTCAAACATATTTGTCAATGGAAAGGGAACCTTTCATCTTGTATCTATATATCCCATGTGCTGGATGCCTGTCCTAGTTATCTCCCCTGATCCTGAACTCCATTCTTGCAGGAAGTTAAGCCAAACCTCCTTGAGCGACTTGAAAACTTGAACCAACCAATTGATAAACTCCTTGAAGAGTTGATGGATGGTGACATTCTTGTCTTTCAACGTGATGAGCCTGACCTCGATGCCTATGAGCTGCCCACTGTTAAAGAGTACTTCAGGTAAGTGTTAATGTTGAAGTCTTGTTTTTATATTAGTGTGCACAGCAGACAATTCAGAGGAATAATCATGCATTCATATTGTCTCAATGACTTTCAGCAGATCCTCAGGGGGAACATTTGGATGCTTCCTTTTTTAATTATTTTTTTCATGTGTGTCGAACTTTTGATAACTTCAAGTATTTACCTATATCCCTTCAACTTCGTGTTTGTTTAAGTATTGTTGTTAAGTGAAAATGAAACAGTAGGTGTTAATGAATGGTATTGTTGTATTGCAGAGATCTGTATTACCGGGTGGAAGTCGTTTTCTGTGATAAATCAATCCCCAATGACCCTGGCTTCCCCCTGGAACTGTCTCTGAGGAATAACTATGACGCAATGGCTGACACAGTTGCAAAGCACCTCGGGACAGATCCCTACTTGTTGCAGTTCTTCAAGAGCCAGGGGTACGTTCAACACATTTCATCATTTGAAATTGTACTTTGAGCTTGTACTCGTCAACTTTTGACTTGGAGGCAGATATACATTCAACACAGGGATTGATTAATAAGCTGCCTTTCCTGTGTGTATTGCAGGTACCGAGATGGTCCAGGAAACCCAGTGCGTTGTTCATATGAGGGATCCCTGAAGGACCTGCTTATTTATGCCAAACCCAGGCAGCCCAAGAAACTCTACTATCAGCAGGTTGGTAATGCCAGTTGAATTCCAAGTATCTTCAGCTGCCATATATTAATTATGGTGTCTCTACTTATACAGTGTCTTTTTGGGGTCAGGAGAAAAATGGGCAAGGCATCAGATATGCATTTGGGAAAGCAGAAAATAATGATATACACTGTTGCATTATTACTATTTGTACAAAATGAAGCTATATTATGATCTGTTATGTTTTGTTTCAGCTGAGTATAAAGATCAATGAATTGGAGAACAAACGTCCCTTCAAGTGTATCTGGGTCAGCAGCGATCTCAAGGAAGAGGTTAGTACACAGACTGGGTCAATCAGTGGATGGATGAAAATAATTTACATCTGTGTAGTATGTTTTATGATTGGTATGTTGAGTAAACTTTTCAAACAGGTTTGTTGTAGATTGAATGAGATTGGGTATAAGTTCTTACTCTGTCAATGCAATAATCAGTTGTATGTGGTTTACTGCAGAGAGAGCTGGTCCTGTATCCCAACAAGAGTGGGAAGGTCAGTGACCTGCTTGAGGAGGCTCGGAAACAGGTGGAAATTTCTGACCAGTCGTCAGGTAGACTGCGGTGAGTACATCCTAGAAGCTTGGTATTAAACTAATAACTGGAACTCATTTAATACCTTCTGAAACAATGCATGAATTAGCTTGATTGAAAAAAGTGGTGTTTAAAGCTTTTTGTTTAACCAGGTCAGTTTGATGACCATTATTAATTAGCTTTAACAAAGTGGAATTGTTCATTGACAACAGAAAATTTTACAGCCTCTTAGAATTCAAGCTGTAAATGTTTTGCATTGGAAATACAATTGTTATGAAAATATTCACAATGATTTGCAAAGCTTACTGTTGTCCATCCTTTAAGAATACCACAGTTTCTGTATTTCAATCTTCAGCCTTCTTGAGATCATCAGCTACAAGATCTTTGCTGTACAGAAGGAGGATATCTCCCTGGACTGCCTCAATGCTACAGGGACCAAGACGTATCGGGTGGAGGAGGTTCCCAAGGAGGAGTCTGTCATCTCGGAGGACGAGCTGCTCCTACCTGTTGCTCACTTCCACAAGGTGAAGGTCAACACTGATGTCATATTGCGTTGAAGGTCGCCATTAGGGACCAGCATTATATTTCTTTGCAGAGCTGTTCCTATTGGCTATTCCATTATATACTGATTTTATGAATTGTGTAATTTGTCAGAATGAAACTATAAGTCAACAGTGGATAAAGACATGATGCAAAACCCTTTGAGTGGAGGAATTACGTCCATATTAGGCTGTCATCCTTTGCAAAGTCTGATGTTTATTCTGGGCAGAAGTATTGCTATTTCTTTAGCCCAATAATTTTATGTGTATAACTGGGGGTTTGAATCCCATTATTATTTATCTTGGTTTGTCTGTACCATATCTGTGTCTATGGGTTTTACTCAAGTGGTAACACCTGTATTGTGCTTTCCTCGCTCAGCTGAAATATAACTGCGGTACCATTCAAAGAGACTTTAAAACCATCGCATTTCACTGAAACAAACTGAGCCATGATTAACTGAAATGATTTCTAATCCTGTGCTTTTATCTGTTTACAGGAAGTATTCTCCACATTTGGTGTACCATTTTTATTGAAGATAAAGCATGTGAGTAATACTATCTGTCCACTCTGAAAATGTACTATAAATAATATTGGATTTTCATCCTGCCTTCCTAGCTTTATGCATACCATTCATCACCTCTTTCTGTACCCTACAAGGTACGTTTATTTGGCAAGGCTACAACTCACGATACCCGATACATCACTAGTGTAAATGTTGAGCTAATGTAATGTGTTGTTTAATAATAGCAGTATAAATTGACTATAACTGAATGAATTTACTGAGGTAGAGAGTTTGAAGTATTTGGTAGGGTGAAAGTGCTGATTTGTGATAATGTAGATGCTGTATTTGCTTGAAAAGACAATCTCGGACAAGAAACTGAACTTGACATTCAATTAAGTTGATAGTTAAAACCCAGTTAAAACTCAGGTTACGTTAAATCCCCATCACACCATGGCTTGAATACTGATGACTGCGGCATATCTGTGGCACGGTTGCAACTACTTAGTCCTAACATTTCATACTGCTTGACAATACAGTTTTTCACGATAACACATTCTCTTTTGCAGAATGAAGCTTTTTCCTCAGTGAAAGAGAGGATACGGAAGAAACTTGACGTCTCAGAGAAAGAATTTGAGAAGGTAAATGCAATTATGTGGACATAATGTGTTCTTTATTGAACCAAACACACATGGCTTTAGAACATTTCATTTAGATCTGTGCTGTCATCTATCTTGATGTGGAATCTAAATGTCCTGATTTATGTTAATGACACTGATGCCCGATCTTCTTTCAGTACAAGTTTGCAGTAGTTGTGATGGGTCGACAGGAGTACATTTCAGAAGACGAAGAAAAGGTGAACTTGTCACAGTTCATACCACACTCTCTCCCAGGTAAGGAAAGGATTGTACAACAGCAAGAATTGAAATAAAGTTGGGTCATTGACAGAAGAAAAGCATTGACAGGCATCTTAGTTAAATATGGTTTCTCTGATGTTATTATATACATTTATCAGATGGTTTTGTATTAACATATTTGATACCAAACATGATTTCTGCTGTTATATAAATATCACCAAATATAAAGATGCTCTAATAGGTGTGTCAGTTGCTACACAAAAAGTTGCATTAAGCTGTGCCACAATGAATACTACATATTCTTTGTGGAGACGAAGCTTAGGATTAGTCGGTTGGGTATAGTAAATGTTGACCATGTTCGGTCATTGTTATAGGTGTCCTGTTTGTTTTGCAGGAGGTGGTGTGCAAGCCCGACCATGGCTTGGGCTAGATCATGTGAACAAGACACCAAAGAGATCACGCTACAACTACCTGGAGAAGGCGATCAAGATCCACAACTGATGATCTGTTTTCCCAATCTGGTCATCATCATCTTGCATGATCCTCCAGCGGTCAAATCGTTGTGCCATCTGCTCGTCTGTTGCTGATCCAACCTTGGGTTGCGTGCTGTCGGACTGGGAGTTCGTGATCATGGCAGGGACCCTCGTCACACTCTCACGGACCGACCACTCTCACCTGTGCCCAAATGGGGTCACCTATCACGTTGTTACTGACTTTTTATTTTATCTTTCACAAAATGCAGCAAAAAACTAGTGATATAATGATTTCATGCAATGGCAAGGAAGAGATGTAATTGAGAAGTGAACAGGATGTTCATAGCAAACATTTCGTATGCTAGAAGTGCTATTGTTCCTTATAATTTTCTTCAAGAATCACTCTTTCCATAATACCACCTAGCAATATGTGAAGCTAACAAGGAATGAATATCTAGGACATGGAAGCCATGGTTTTTCCCCATGACCACTGTCCACAGTTGGTGGTTCCTTAACCAGTTCCTGACCAATCCTTCTCAAGTATCACATGGCTGTGAATGGAGATGATAATTTAACTTCATTCCTATAATTTGGTCATCTTTTAGAGGACAGCTGAAAGAGCTGGTTTAATTTTGTATATTTCTGTCTGTTGTGAATGAGTCTTATAAAGTATGTTTTGTCACAGCAAAGTTTGGTGCATGAAGGTGGAATATATTTTACGTCTGTGAATATTAGAAATCTGGATCAATTTTACCATGAAATTGTTCCATCTTCATGGCATCAGAGGTAACTTGCAGTTCAGTCTGTGATGAGATGTGCATCATTTTAGGCGAAAATAAAACAAAACCCAAGAATAAAATGCTCAAATAAACAATAAAATTACTGTTGTCTTTACTTATGGTGTGCAGGATCCAGATGAAGGTTTCTAAGTTTCCTTGAAACTTGTTCTGTATTGTCTATGTCAATGCTGTTCAGCACATATTCACCGTTTAATATTTAAGATTTGGCATAATCAAAGATTGTGGTCTTACACA
>VKKT01000304.1:86048-115198 GCA_008038995.1 Haliotis laevigata
TCTCTCTCTCTCTCTCTCTATTTGCAATTTGTGGTCGAATATCAGCTTGCGACAGCAATTCAATGGTACAGGGTGTTGCATTACAGTGTGAAGGTAGCGTGAAGCCGACATGTGTGCATGTACTGAAACCTGGAGGAGAGGTGAGACTTGTGTTTGTACCCGTTTGACACTCAGACTTGCTGTGTTGTTGTTCGCTCTCTTGTCTGACTCCGGGGACGTTGAGTCCAATCCGGGACCTCGCCAGTCCCACAGCAGGACTCACAATTCCGGGGATCGTACGCAGACCAGATTATTTACTACAAATGTCACAGTGATTGCGTCATCATCGCCATTGTCAGGTCGGTCGGACCTCGCTGTAGCACTCAAGTCGATACAGGCTGATCTTACCCGGAACGATAAGTTTGACCGCTTCGCACGTAATTTCAACGAATTAGTACGTGCGCTTCAATCAGAAAACGACTCACTGCGTGACCGAGTGTTTGTTCTTAGAGACGAACGAAGACAGATAAGTTAGAGGCCCAGTCCAGGCGCAATAGTGTCATTATACATGGCATTGCTGAAGAGCAAGGAGTGACGTGGGACAAAATTAAAAGTAAAGTTAAGAGACTTTCTCTCAAATAAACTGACCATGGTTAATGCAACATCAGCTCCCATTGACCCGGCCCATCGTCTGCATAGTAAATCTGGTACCAGATCAGTCATTGTCCGTTTCACTTTCTATAAAGGTTAGGAATCCGTTATGGAAGGGGGCAGACGTCAATTGAAGAGGGATGCTGTTAACAGAGTTTCTGAGGACTTTACCGAAAACATTCGCTGGATTAGACAGCAGTTATTTCCCTTTATGAAACAGGCAAGGGATGGTAACAAGATACAAATGTAGGTTTTTTTAAGCTATGATAAACTGGTCAATGACGGCGATGTGTTTTTGACGAGGAGACCAAATATATCCATCAGATTGGCCGACGTCGGAACTGGTCGAGCAGAAGTCAACCAGCTCATAGCCGCTCTGACTCCCCGTCCGCTGTCTCCCCACACAACATGTCGTCTGCTCACCACCAAGCTGGCTCCCCGCAGGATGTGTCGTCTGCTTCTTGGTCCAGATAGGAAGTCGGCGGTGTCGGATGATGAATCTTTTCTTGATATTGCAGATTATGAGGTAAGTATTCCAAATCATCTAAGTTTCTGTACATGGAATATCAGTAGTATAAATACCAAAATATCAGATTCAGACTTTATATCATTTTGTGAATCCAATGATGTAATCAGACGCTACATTCAATAAGTTTGATAATTTATTATGTAATTCCGTGAGGAGACATGATGTTGGTAGATATTAATGTGGTTTATCAGTTTCTATCCGGAAGAACATTTCTGTATATTTTTCAAATTAACAAATGACTTTGCACGCCTTCACATATTTGTTGGATTCGTGTACATCCACCCAGAGAGATCGCTGGAATATACAGCCTCAGAAGACAAAGGCATAGGCATATTAGAAAATAAACTTTTACAAATACTGTTTGATTATGGGGAAGCCAGTAAGTTCATTTTGTTTAGTGATTCACAGGTGGCACCCATGAAGAGCCACCTCCTCGTCGTGGGTGCTAAGAGCTCTTCATCCACTCGTGCGGGCGCGGGGGCATATTTGGTCCATCAACCTGTTTGCTGTGGGTTGCGCGCCTGTGTCGGTGGAGGACGGGAGTCTGGTGGTTGAGGGCACTGGGAGCCTGGAACCGTATTCCTTTTGCCCAACACACCAGTTCGCCCCTTACTTCACCTAGACGCGTGGTAGTACTGGCCCGGTTCTATCAATCGGCTTGTCACGCCATGTCCTGTGCATGGACAACATTCATATGCAATTATTGTTCATTATTGTGCATTTTTGAAAAAGAATGTTTGTATTTCAAATTATATTATTATATTATATTATATATGTTTACCTAGAGTCCTATGCCAGAAGGCGGTGGCTCATGGGCCAATTGAGTTTGACCTCTGAATATTGTATGTCTCTAATTTCTTGTCCAGGGCCGAACCCGTCTGACATTAAATTGGTAGTTAAATGCATCTGCTATAAGGATTTGGTTCAACAAGAAATGAAAAGAAAAGGCGTTTGGATGAACTTGACCAAACTACAGGAAATATCTCTACTAATGCCGACTCATGGGCTAGATTCCTAGTTATTGAAGGTAAGGATAATCTTCCTATCAAATTGAATCCTTTTGCGATTTCAAAAGCCATTTCTGGAATTTGTAGTGAAGTTAGGAATGCAACCCGTCTTCGTAGTGACCCGCTTCTGATCGACAGCAATCTCTGAATCTTTTGCCAATCAAAACGTTTGCAAATATTGAGGTTTCTGTGTCTGTGCACAGAACTTTACATTCCTGTCGTGGCATCGTTCGCGACAGGGCTCGTTGTCTTTCTGACATCACTGAAGACATTGTTACAGAGCTAAAAGAACAGGCTGTTACAGCAGATAAACGTTTTACCGTTAAGAGAGAAGGTGTCACCGTTACAACTAATACGTATCTCTTGACGTTTGCTCGTTCTACGATTCCATCATTAATCAAAGCATGATATTTGAACATCGGAGTGAAAGTGTATGTCCCCAATCCACTCCGGTTTTATAAATGTCAAACGTTCGGCCATGGTTCTCAATCCTGTCGTAACTCAGTGGTGTGTCACCGTTGTGGAGACCACCATGAGGATACTGACTGTGAGAAGGCTTATAAACGCACGAACTGTGATGGCCCGCATCCCGCTTCTTCAAGGTCATGCCCTGTGTAGCAAAAAGAATCCAAAATCATGAACCTCAAGTGTGAAAAGAATATTTCATACTTTGAGGCTAAAAAGCTTATCACAAACCAGACCACCACTCCAATGAATATCACGTATTCTGCTGCAGTTACACGTTCTGTAGCAACATCATCTATTGCATGTCAGACTGACTTGACTTGGGTCAAGTCAGAGAAACCTATTGTGTCAGCCAATCCATCTTCGTTTGCAGTCACTCAGTGCCATCCCAGGTCACTGTCACTAAATCTACGCCCAGGTGCTAAACAGAGAGTCTGCCTGGCACATCATCTGAACTGCCTTCGTCCCAAACTTCAAACGCCAGTACCAAAAACAACAGGAAAGAAAATAAATTAAACTGAAAACCAACCTTTACCTACCCTTCCCCTGCAGAGGTTCCTCTAGAAAACTCTCTTGGGCCTCTAGGTATGGAGGTTACCCTGTCTACACAAGACAGACGGAGGAATAGTTCCTCCTTACATTCACGAGAACGATCGCCAATTGAGGCACCATGACTCAATTGTCGACTTTAATGCAGTGGAATTGCAGAGGATTGAAAAATAACTTCAGTGAGATCCACTTGTTGATACAAGATTGTAAACCGTCAGCATTATGTCTTCAAGAGACTAATCTAAAAATACTGACTAACTTTAATCTAAGACAGTATACAGATTATCCCTCCTCTTGGGGAAAGTGCCCACACTAATATGTAAAGGTAAAATCCTTGAGGAATTCATTTCCGATAATAATTTAGGTATTTTCAATGACGATTCAGCCACTTATTTACATCTAGCTACGGGAACATATTCTTCCCTGGATCTGTCACTCACTGACTCCATCGTGTATGATGACCTCTGTGGGAGTGATCACTTCCCCACCATTTTCAAAACAATCAATCCTGTTGATGACCCACCTATATCACGACGGAACTTCGCCAGGGCTGATTGGTCAATATGTGAGACACTATGTACTGATCTCTTAAAACATGACATTTTTGTGAACAGTGAAGATCCTATACTGTTATTTTCAGATTTACTTTCAGATAACAACATTGCTGACCAAACTATACCAAAGTCCTCTGCAATTCCACACATTAGTAAGCCACGGTTCAATAATGAATGTAACCAGGACAGTGTAGGAAGAAAGCGGAAAAGTATTTTCGCCGACATCGTACTGTCCATAATATAGACAAAGAGGGAAAATTTAAATGCGAAGGCTAGACGTGCTGTGCAACAAAATAAGCATCAGTCTTGGCGAAATTATGTTTCTAAAATAAATTCAAGCACGCCTATGTCAAAGGTGTGGAACATGATTCAAAGAATAAAGGGCAAAGGTTCTAAGTCTACTGTTCACCATCTGAAGGATGGTGATAATTTATTAACTAATAAATCTGACATTTCCAAAAACCTTGGTGAAATTCTCGCCAAGCATTCTTCTTCATGAAATTATCTCCCTGAGTTGCAAAAGTTTCAGAAGCAACAGGAGAAGAAAAGATTACATTTTAACTCAGACAATGGTGAAGACTATAACGAAATGTTTCGTTACATGAGCTCCATACTGCCCTTGAGTAAGCTCATGATACATCAACGGGGGCTGATGATACTCATTATCAGTTCCTGAAGAATTTGTCCAAATCATGTCTGGAAACGCTGCTAAACATATTTGATATGATATGGACTATGTGCAGGGAACTTCCCAAATTCGTGGCGTAATGCCATTGTAGTCCCTATACCAAGGCCTGGCCGGGATCATACTGATCCGTCTAATTACAAACCAATCTCTTTAACGAGTTGTGTCTGCAAAAAAACATGGAACATATGGTAAACAATAGATTTACATGGTATCTTGAAACCAATAACCTTACTACAAATATTGAATGTGGTTTCAGGAAAAAGTAGTAGTACCATTGATGTTGTACGTTTAGAATCATTTGACAAAATTGCATTAGTAAATAAACAACATGCAGTATCGATGTTCGTCGTTCTCGAGAAAGCATATGATACCACCTGGAAGCATGGCATTTTAAAAGATTTGCATGATTTTGGTTTAAGGGGTCGTTTACCTCTTTTTATATCACAGTTTTTAGCAGACAGACAATTTCAAGTCCGAGTGAGTTCAAATTCAAGCACGCCTATGTCAAAGGTGTGGAACATGATTCAAAGAATAAATGGCAAAGGTTCTAAGTCTACTGCTCACCATCTGAAGGATGGTGATAATGTATTAACTAATAAATCTGACATTTCCAATAAACTTGGTGAAACTCTGGCCAGGCATTCTTCTTCATGAAATTATCTCCTGAGTTTCAAAAGTTTCAGAAACAACAGGATAAGAACAGATTTTAACTTAAGACTGACTGACTGAGTTTAGTTTTACGCCGCTTTTAGCAATATTTCAGCAATATCACGGCGGGGGACACCAGAAATGGGCTTAACACATTGTGCCCATTTTTAACTTAAGAACAGATTTTAACTTTGATATAGTTTTGTCGGCAATGTTGTTCAGTATATCTGAAAATAACTGTATAGGATCTTCGCTGTTCGGAAAAATGTCATGTTTTAAGTGATCAGTACATAGTGTATCATATAATGACCAATCAGCCCTGGCGAAGTTCCGTCGTGATATAGGTGGATCATCAACAGGATTGATTGTTTGGAAAATGTTGGGGAAGTGAGATGTGCCAGGCAGACTCTCTGTTTAAGACCTGGACTTAGATTTAGTGACAGTGACCTTCGGACGGCACTGAGTGACTGCAAACGTAGATGGATTGGCTGACACAATAGGTTTCTCTGACTTGACCCAAGTCAAGTCAGTCTGACATGCAATAGATGATGTTGCTACAGAACGTGTAACTGCAGCAGAATACGTGATATTCATTGGAGTGGTGGTCTGGTTTGTGATAAGCTTTTTAGCCTCAAAGTATGAAATATTCTTTTCACACTTGAGGTTCATGATTTTGGATTCTTTTTGCTACACAGGGCATGACCTTGAAGAAGCGGGATGCGGGCCATCACAGTTCGTGCGTTTATAAGCCTTCTCACAGTCAGTATCCTCATGGTGGTCTCCACAACGGTGACACACCACTGAGTTACGACAGGATTGAGAACCATGGCCGAACTTTTGACATTTATAAAACCGGAGTGGATTGGGGACATACACCTCCACTCCGATGTTCAAATATCATGCTTTGATTGAGGATGGAATCGTAGAACGAGCAAACGTCAAGAGATACGTATTAGTTKTAACGGTGACACCTTCTCTCTTAACAGTAAAGCGTTTTATTGCTGTGACCTTGGTAATTGTACATGTAATTGATAGAGGACAACCAGGCAAATAATTAGGTAGAATCACCATACAGAACCAAAACGTTCTCTCGGGGTTGACGGCGACTGAAGCGTCTTCTCCTTCGGAACCAACACGATATTTCAATAATAGATCTACCGCTTAGTTTGTGTGGTGTAAATGACCCTGTACGGCCCAATATTATAACCAATTGCGGCAACCGTTAAACATGACGTTTTTCAATGAATATAAACTATTTTTCAAGCGTAACTTCTCTCAAAGATCAAGAATGGAGGATGTTATTAAGGCTTCCCAACATGCCATCGTCATCTTGCTTCACAAAATGTGAAAATACGACCCAAAAATCTCTCAGAAAGCGATGCTATCTTTGAATGTACCTTTGTATGTACATATGTTCAGCGTAACTGGTACAGTTTATCTGTCAGTGAATCCGAATTACTCGAGAGAGAAACTATGTATGACGGCGGTCAGTTTCGACCAGACATTCCAGTGACTGGCATCATGACCATCGGTCTAGGGTAATTAGAGTACGATGGCATTCATCAACCAAGTTAGCTAACCCTACACACTGGGTCGCCTCTTAAGACAGGCATTACTATTGAACTGCAGAGGATAATTTGTTCATGCTCTCTAACTTTGAGAAGCATTTTGGAAAAGTAATGAGGTTACGTGTACTGTTATCCAGTAGGAAACACAATCTGGATACGATAATAAGATTCAGAAATATCCAGTAGAACATTTAGCTTTATTGATTGGAATTGGCGAGTCTGGACCAAGTTGCTTTAAGCTGTAGATGATGTTTGCAAGCAGACGGTCTATAGGTACTGATGTATAAACAGGTTACAATATATTCAAGTGTCAGAACCAAATACTTTAATATGAAAGTGAAATATTATCTGTTTCACAAAAAAGTACAAACATCTGTTTGTAATATGCATAAATAATGCAAATATCTATCCAACACTAGATAAGCATTTCCATCTATAATAGATTGCTGCGCCATATTAAATACATATGATAGATGGTTTGGGGCAAAATATAAGTTAACATTATATTTGTGATTAAACTTTCTTAGTAAAGTACAGATTCTAGTACTTTTTGGGTTGAATCACATCCGGGATTCGAACCCACACTCTCAGAGTCAGGCACCTAATCGCCAGCACACAAAGTCAGACGCCTAGACCGCTCAGCCACCGCGGCTTCCACAAGAATATGCAACGTGTACAGCTCATCCATATTACTCAGGGGGCTATATAAGTTGGCATTAGATATTTCTGTACGAATAATGCTTCCAATTTGGTGGCATGAAATATTTTTTTCTGCAATTCCTTAAATCATTTTGTCGGTGCTTGAGAGTATTTTATCGTTATTTCAAGTATTTTCTCTTTACTTCAAGTTCTGTTTTATGCTACAAAAGTGACAGCATTAGTCTTTGGTATTTCTGTACACAAGTTGAACAGCGACATATGTGAAACAATCTTCATGATTAGACGATCGCACATATACTCAGCAGCAAATAAACGTCAGCACGAAATTAAAATTAGGTAGGCACTGTAATCAAATCATTACAGAAATAAACATAATAAGCGGATCAAAAACATTTTTGTGTACAATATCTTCACACATAAATGAATGACTCAGCACAATTTCAAGACATTACGTGAACGTTTGCAGTCCATTCAGACCCTTGACTTCAGTATCTAGTGTGACCACCACGAGCGGCAATAACTGCAGCACAGCGTCTATACATGGAATTCACGAATCGATTGATGAAGGCCAATGGCACCTTGAACCACACTCTGAGCAAGGCCTGGCGCAATAAATCGGCTGTGTTCGGCCTTGGTATGACATTATTCAGTCTCCTCCGAATTTCATCCTAAAGATGTTCAATTGGGTTTAAATCAGGACTAAGGGCTGGCCACTGCATAATGTTGACACCGTTCTGCTGTAGGAAGTCCCGTGTAGCTCTGGCAGTATGGGCCCGGGCGTTATTATGCTGGAAAATGTTGTTCCGGTGACCTGCGAAATGTAGTATGACGTGGGGTCTGAGAGCTTGGTCGATGTCGCGCACCAATGTGATGCCGGCTCCTCTCCCAAGACCAAGGTTCTGGAACACCACAGGACCCACTCTCTGGTACAGGCCTATTCCTCCGCATACCATGATGCTTGCACCTCCCCTTGAGTCTCTTTCCATAACACATTGGTCTGAATAACGCTGGCCACGTCGTCGCCATATTCTTGTTCTGCCATCTGCAGTTGATACGCAGTACCGACTCTCATCTGAGAACAGAACAGTTCTCCTTTGCCTATATCCTTGCCTTGGTGTTGTAGGACAAACTGTAGACGTTCACGCCGATGACGAGGGGTAAGGATAGGCCCACGGTAAGGTCTACGGCAATGGATTCCCGCTGCTAAGACGTCGGCGTACTGTATCAGTACTGATTGGTCTTCCGTGCGTTCCCACTGCCCTGGCCTGCTGTTTCAGATGCCTGCATAAAGGGATTCTGTACATGCTGTCGCACAACATGGCGGTCTTTTCGCCTAGTGGTCACCCTTGGCCTGCCAGTACGGGGGCGGTCATTTGTGATGTTGGTGGCCCGGAAACGTTGCTGCAGCCTGTAGATGGTCCGAGCATTGACCTGGAAGTGATTGGCAACGGCTTGTGCAGTGTGGCCAGCTTCAAGTCTTCCTAGCGCCTGGTTCCTAAAAGCTGTCGTGAGTCGCGGCATCCTGCTGACGTTGTAATGTGAATGTTTCAACCAGGTTTGGGGTGCATTTTATAAGGCTGGTCCTTGTGAACAGCACGTGCAGCATGAGTTGCATGAAAAAATATGGAGAACACCGTACCATCTCCGTACCATCAGGTTGGGTTTTTGAGACCATTTCCTGGGTTCCAGTCTGAGTTTGGGAAGGAATGTCTTTGCTCAGGTAAAGTTGGAGATGTTGTCAAAAATATACAATCAAACATTAAATGAGTTTACAGTTATCCGTTTCTGCGAAGGGAAATTCCAAACTGACGTTTCTTTTGCTGCTTAGTATATTTTTGGGAGAACCATAACGATGATCGAATGACGGTGACAATAGGTCTTTGTTGTCAGCTTGTGAGCGCCAGAAGTTTATAATATCCTAAATGTTACTGCTTAGGTAAGTTTGTTATATAGTTTTTATATAACTTGAACTTGTTACCTATATGGCCGGCGAAAGGGGCAAGAAAGCAGATATACGGCACTCAGTGTACAACAGATACTTTGAATTGTCTTACTTGACTTAAAGAACGCAATGTTAGCTCAATGGGTGCTTATGTGTACCTGCTAGTTATTATGTTGTATATTCGGTGAGGCTGACTATTCGTTGCATGTAATGTAACCACTGTGCTGATCAGCCATTACATGGAAATGAAACGCTATGCAATAACTTAAACTAAAGTATCATTTTAAGTCATTCATTGTGGTCTTAAATAACATGACCAAGTTTTTTCTGCATTCTTTTTTCGATGGTAACTTGAAGCTTATATGTACGGGAAATGCGCAGTTATCCATGGTATTAAATGTCCAAGTGATGCATACATGTTCTATAAAGTAATGACTTTTTGCCAACATGGCTGAAATGCTGCCGATTTGACGATGGATCTAAGATCACTCACACACAAAAAATGACTCTGTTCTTTGGGTCAAGACATCGAGTCTGGCCGACTGAAGGCATGTTACGAGGGTATATTAAAGTCAAACGATGTTCTAATGTGGGTCAATAATATTATCAAGGGAATCATCATTTCCAGAGAAAAACGTGGTCAGAGAGGTGACGTCCTGGTCTCTGCAGCGACAGACTCATGGGTGTTGGTGACCATGACGGTCTCGTAATCTCCATCGTCTTTCGTCTCCGTCAATGCACATGCGTACGCATCATCCTGCGTCTTGTCGGCGGTAAAATATGACAACATCCTGGAACAAACAGCTGAAGATCAGCATCATGCGATGGCACACTTACCTCTGAGGATTTGGGTTTGTTGTTGAACGCTGTGCTGGTAATGATAATTGCTATATGACGGCAGTATGTAAATAACTGTCCAACCATACAATCCAGTGATTGATATTGTAATCTAAATGTAAAATGAGTGAGTGAGTGAGTTTAGTTTTACATCGCACTCTGCAATATTCCAGCTATATGGCGGCAGTCTGTAAATAATCTAGTCTGGACCAGCCAATCCAGTGATCAACATACGACAAGCATGGGTTACTGAAGGTTCATTCTAACCCGGACCTTCACGGGTTAGTGTAAACTGACAACGCCAGATATCACCAGTCTCGATTATTCCACCACACATTCCATATATTTTATGGTGTATTTGATAGCAAAGAATCACTGAAAATGAGTGATGACACCAGTTATCACGGCAAGGGTAAACATGTCCTGCTCTAACTGTATCACCACTCATATGATCTGCATTTTAATAGTACATGTTTGTTGCTTGGCAACGCCTGACAACTCACAACGCATAACAGTACTCAGGTCAGCCTGTAGTGAGTTAGTTTTACGCCAGCCTCATCAATATTCCGGATATGTGGCCACGGTCTGTAAATATTCAAGTCTAGACCAGACAATCCAGTGGTCAACATCATGAGCATCGATCTACGCGATTTGGATATGATCACCCAAGCCCCGTTAGTCGCCTATTACGATAAGCTGAAGACCAATTCTTACCCGGATCTTCACGGGTAAACCCCACACAAGAACAAATCTACCCTTCTTGCTTAAACGTACAACTACGTCTTTTCGACATATGCATGTGCATAATAGCAGGGACAATGAGCATGAATTCATGTCGTTAGTCGATAAAACGCCAATGAAGAGAAAACAAATCACCGAGCCGAACAACATAATCTGTGGATTTTCCTTCGGCTCTGCATGTAATACATGTATACTCATAGAAACAAATAAGGGAACACTTGGAAGTACAAGTGATCCTTTATATATTTCCAGAATTCCACTCACATCGCAATACATACCTTGTAAAGGAACCTGGAAATGAATAAAGGAACACTTGTACTTTCATGTGTTCCCTTATTTGTTTCTATGAGTATATTTTCCAGAATCTTTTTCATTTATTTTGAATAATTACAAAAACAGATACGCCACTTGAAGGTATATTTTGAGATGTAATTTACCTGTAGAGCGTGACTGCCAGGAACACGAACACCAAGAAGGCCACAACCAGCACCACACAGCTGATGACAAGGAGAATATCTGAATCAGATCACAATAAACATTATGTGTGTACCATGAATGTTTGTCAGATGCAGCAAGTGAATTTTCAGAGGTGAAGTGCGTCCTTAAACTGAAGATCAGGTAATTTACGCCTTGTAAGCTAAATGTGAGCGTAACTATGAAACAAGTTATTTGGGGTTTGTGAAACCCATGACCACGGTACAAGCCCCGAATCATGCAAACATCGGCACAAACATCATCATCTATAATGCATTCGATCACGAGAATCCCACTCGTCAAATGGGACACTACTCTGCATAGCTTATTGAGAGGCGTCAGGCGACTCGACAAAAGGTGTCCACAAACAGCAGTATGTTTTGTGTATTTCTAAAAGGGAATCTGAATTAGTCCCTGAGTGTAGCATATGCGTGAGTTAACCTTTAATTTCACGCCACTTTTAGCAATATTCCAGCAATATCACGGCGGGGGACACAAGACATGGGCTTCACACATTGTACTCATGTGGGGAATCGAACCCGGGTCTTCGGCGTGACAGGCGGACGAGTTAACCACTAGGCTACCCCACCGCTCTGTGTATCATATGAGCATTATGAGTAGATTATCACGAATCCGCGACATATCTATCTGTGACTTAAAATCAAAATCCCACGGAACAGACAATCTGTAAATAAAACCTGATGTTTATTCACTGCTCATAAGGATAACGGATAGTCTGGTTCAATACAGACGCATGAACAGGCCAACTGATTTACACTTCCTGCAACGATGTTCGTAATTACATGATTACATGAGACATGCACATATTGCATACATAGGATCAATAGTAATAAACTCAGAGGTCATGATGACCTTTATGAACTGTTTACTAACACGCTTTCCGAAATGACTTTCCAGGCGACAAAGATATTCTCGTTGTTCCCAAACTTAGTCTCCTCCTAAGTACCAAAGTCATATCTTAGCGTAAGCTTATCTTTACGGCCTGTCACTACGACCGATGTTAGTTGAACGGAGGCTCACGGGTTTCCAAGTTTTTCCGGCCACGTTAAAAAAAACCTCCGGAGCTTTACATTTAAAATAAATTAACAAAAATGAACTACATTGAGATACATACAAGAAAGAGCACGACATCACAAACATTTTGCTGTCTTTCTCGACACATTCTGTAGGTAACCTTTAACCATAGTATTATGCTATTTGTGGTTATAGTTATAATTAGTTAATTAGTTATATTGTTAGGGATTTCAGCATTTTCCAATGGGTTGATTGGGAAAACAACACAGTCGAACACTGTTGTGTTTTACCGAGGTACGCCATAGCGGCAAAGCGACTAAATACCAGCTTTTGCTTCGAGACAATGGTACGTTCGACACATCAAAATTCGAGACAATGGTGTTTGACTGCAATATACCTTTTACGTAGTAGACACAAAAGGTGATTAGGACGGGTTACGTGTTGTTTGCGAGGCAGATTTGGTTATTTGTCCTCTACTTGCCTTTGTGTTCCATGACGTCAGCAGTCCTCGAAGTGTCACAGCCGCGTTGAGTATCTGCCATCACAAAGGTTGCGTTAACGCATTCTGCAATAGCGTTACGGTCAATGTGTATCAGACATAAACAGTAGTTCTGTAATAGGTTTTACAAGAGATCAGGTAAGATGCAGCTCAATGTTAGACGCAGCTGAGGCCATACAGAGAAATCACTTTGTGACTAGATATTAGACGTAGAAAAGTCCTTGCAGTGGGATCACTTTGTGACTAGATATTAGACGCAGAAAGGTCCGTAGTGAGGGATCACTTTGTGACAAGATATGAGAGGCAGGGAAGTCCGTACAGAAAGATCACTTTGTGACTAGATATGAGAGGCAGGGAAGTCCGTACAGAGGGATCACTTTGTGACTAGATGTGAGAGGCAGCGAAGTTCGTACAGAGGGATCACTTTGTGACTAGATATTAGACACAGCGAAGGCCATACAGAGGGATCACTTTGTGACTAGATATTAGACGCAGAAAGGTCCGTAGTGAGGGATCACTTTGTGACAAGATATGAGAGGCAGGGAAGTCCGTACAGAGGGATCACTTTGTGACTAGATATGATAGGCAGGGAAGTCCGTACAGAGGGATCACATTGTGACTAGATATGAGAGGCAGCGAAGTCCGTACAGAGGGATCAGTTTGTGAGTAGATATGAGAGGCAGCAAAGTCCGTACRGAGGGATCACTTTGTGGCAAGATATTAGACGCAGCAAAGTCCGTACAGAGGGATCACTTTGTGACAAGATATGAGAGGCAGGGAAGTCCGTACAGAGGGATCAGTTTGTGACTAGATATGAGAGGCAGCAAAGTCCGTACAGAGGGATCACTTTGTGGCAAGATATTAGACGCAGCAAAGTCCGTACAGAGGGATCACGTTGTGACTAGATGTTAGACGTAGAAAGGTCCGTAGTGAGGTATTCTCTTTGTTACCAGATATTAGACGCACCAAGGTCCGTACAGAGGGATCACTTTGTGTCTAGATGTTAGACGTAGAAAGGTCCATAGTGAGGGATCACTTTGTGACTAGATATTAGACGCAGCAAAGTCCGTATTGAGGGATCACTTTGTGACAAGATATTAGACGCACCAAGGACCGTACAGAGGGATCACTTTGTGACAAGATATTAGACGCACCAAGGTCCGTACAGAGGGATCAGTTTTTGACTAGATATTAGACGCACCAAGGTCCGTACAGAAGGGTCAGTTTGTGACAAAATATTAGACGCACCAAGGTCCGTACAGAGGGATCAGTTTGTGACTAGATATAAGACGCACCAAGCTCCGTACAGAGGGATCACTTTGTGACTAGATGTTAGACGCACCAAGGTCCGTATAGAGGGATCACTTTTTGACTAGATATTAGACGCACCAAGGTCCGTACAGAGTGATCAGTTTGTGACTAGATATTAGACGCACCAAGGTCCGTACAGAGGGATCACTTTGTGACTAGATGTTAGACGTAGAAAGGTCCGTACAGAGGGATCACTTTGTGACTAGATGTTAGACGTAGAAAGGTCCGTAGTGAGGGATCACTTTGTGACAAGCTTTTAGACGCAGCAAAGTCCGTACAGAAGGATCACTTTGTGACAAGATATGAGAGGCAGCGAAGTCCGTACAGAGGGATCAGTTTGTGACTAGATATGAGAGGCAGCGAAGTCCGTACAGAGGGATAACTTAGTGACTAGATATGAGACGCTGCTAAGGCAGTTGAGAGGGATCACTTTGTGACTAGATATTAGACGCGCCAAAGTCCGCACAGGGGGATCACTTTGCCACTAGACATTAGACGTAGCTGTAATGACACTGCAATCGGATTATTTAGTCACCAGATGATGGAGGAAGGACACTGTTGTTCAAAACCTCACTGAACAATATTCCAGCTTTATGGCGGCGGTATGCACATCTGGATCTGATAATCCGGTGATTGCTATTGCATTTAGCTTCCCAACAAAGTACCACTCGAGGTTAAATGTATCTGACAAATCAGTGACAGAAAATCAAAACATTCACTCACTTGACAGCAAATTATATATTTCAGGCAATTTAAAAACAAACTCAGCTTCGAATGTTTCAGCCGGTCCTTGTTGTTTGGAAGCCAGCAACCAATCTGACGATAAGAAAATATCCAGGTTCGTGGAATTCACTAGAATCATGAAAGACTACATTACTTTAAGCTGGAATGTTGTTCCGAAACTGGCGTTAAACTCGACTCCCTCGCTGCAAGTAAATTGTATACCGTATCTCTACCTGGATTTAGGTAGATCAATAAATCAAACCATTGGCCCAACACCTTTGTGACTGTCAGTTTGTTAGTGAAAATCAATATGTATCAATGTATCGACTGAGGGCACGATAGAGCAATTCACAGGGGACGACGTGTACCTCTATATACACAGTCATTACTGACAATAACATAGGGAACTCACGGTGTCCTCCGGGCTTCTATCACACCTCACCAACCCAATAAATGAAATCTTAAAATAGCAAATTTGCTTGATTGGTTTTATAATCCGATTTTACAATGATCGGTAATTTTGGGTAATAATGACTCTCTATTAACCTATGTTCGTAAGTTTAGGAGAAACCACGATTACGAGCTCGAGGGTTTACTAGAGATTGTGAACCCTGAGATGTTCCCTCCTCTCAGGGTTCACAATCTCTAGTAAACCCGAGTAGGAGTGGTTTCACCGACTTATCAACCGTTTTTGCGTAAAATATCTTTTAAAATATTATATAACGATCGACATCAACACGCCCCGAGCAGAACAACATTGATGGAACAGCCCGCAAATGATGGAACAGCCGGTGTCAACTGGGATGCGACTGCCAGCCAACACCTTGCCTTGCACGCATAATACACGTGCTACCCGTGTCCTGCACGTGCGCTGTCCGCAATACCCGTTTTGTGAGGAACACAGGTTTCATACTGACAAACAATCTCATCCTCACAGCAATCCTTCGTAGCCTAGTGGATAAAACTGCCATGTGAGAGAGCGAAGGGTTGCAGGTTCGAAACCAGTTATCGCCACTATATGTTGGAAGTTTTTAATAATGTGATATTTTACGATCAGCGATAGCAAGACAAAGCTGTATCATTCATGAATAATATCCTAGGTTTAGAAATGATCAGTGCAGAGAACTGGGAACCCACGTTTCAATTCACATCCTGGGGATTTACAATACACATCTCTGATTATATAGTCTAACCATATGATACGATTTAGTAAAGACTGTCTGAGATGACCCGTTATACGTGAGGTAGGTTGATAATGATTACGACGGTGTGAATCGGGTGGTCGGCATAGTGAGTGAGTGAGCGAGTTAAAATTTATAGTGACATCGGCAATCTTTCAGCCATATCGTGACTTTAGCAAATTACAAATTTATAATAAATGCAATAACATCATAAAAAAAACTGTCGACGAAGGGCAGTAAAATAACTAGATTATCACAGATAGAGAATTAAAACTAGCATGTAACTGTAACATGAAACAACTGTTATGAACAATACAATATATAAAAACGGGCTAGAGATCACCAGCAACTGAAGGTAGATGACCATACAATTCAGGGGTACTTACAGTACCTTTGCTACCTGCATGTACCATAGTTGGATTTACACCATGCCTTCAGCCACTGGCGATTATAGGAAATTTAGCCTAAATTTAAAATAACAGAAATTCTACATTTAAAATGTGGTTAGTTCAAATTTACTTTAGATGTTTACTTACGTACGGTCGGCACAGTACTACTTAAGGTAGTTGATCATGCATCAACAGTTGCTCTTAATATCAAACACTTGATTGTCTAGTCATATCCAGGTTATTGACAGGAAGCCCTCTGATTCCTGGAAAAGTGCCTCGTGCAGCGTTAAACAAACAAACAAACATAATCCGATATTTAATCTACTATTTTATCTCCAACATATGTTATCTATTCGTTTATCAAGGGAGTAGATTCCTATTTCAAATTACCACGCACACAGTTAATTCTGTAAACTTACGTTGACGGATCCCAGGTCAGGTTTGAGTATTTCTCCCTCGCTGAAATCCGTACGGTCCGTACAAAAGAGAACCGGGTGTCATGGATGTGTCATGTGAAACACTCCGGTCCACTCCAACACCGAGTAGTAACGAACAATCAGCTATTCCAGGGCCTGATATTCAAGAACAGCGATTGGATATTTGTCTTGAAATATGTTGACGTTTTCTCACCGAGTACCTTTTAAATAGTCCATATGCAATTTTAATTTTTATGTTTTCAGCACTGGTTATATAAGCAGGTTAAATACATTTAAGTATTATGTCTGTATGTAGTCCAGTGACGTATGTACGTCTACCTGTGATCATATACTTGTGCATTAACAATCTACAACTTAGGAGTCCGGCTGTGTGACGAGATTACAGTAACATATAAATAGCTTTATCTCGTACACGCTCATTTATATCAGCAGTAGCTTACGTGCCTAATACTGCTGTACGTTATTGATCGTTATCACAGTATCATGGTAACCTCGGAGTTATATCGTCGGCTCGCCCGGGTTTGATACCCACATGGTTCCTATGTGTGAATCAGTTATTGGTAATTGTACCAGTTATCAAATGACACCATCAAATGCCTTTTTTGCTATTACATAGTTTTCCAGAAACAGACCTGGTATGTTTAGTCCCTACAACACGAGTGTCAGATATACCCTGTCACTTTACGCACAAGAAAGCGGGTCTCTTGGGTAATAACTGAGCCGGGAGAGACGTTTGAACCGACAGGTCTCCCGGAATAGATTGTGAGATGTCCCCCGCCATGACTGGCTGTTCCGTTTCTGCGGTTTCACCCCGCCGTGACAGATAACAACTTTTGCGTTTTCAATGATGATAGTTTCTTAAACAACTTTTTGGGTGGAGTCCGGAAAATTTTCAAATATATGAAAGCTGTTGGGTATTAGTAAATGATAAACATGATATATTTATGTGGCAAGTTTGTACAATGATACAATTTACAATTCATCGGTCCGTTTCTGACTCAAACGGACTGTAAATGCTTGTCAGTTTCTGGCCCCAACTTACTAGACGACTCAGAAACGCGTATGATATGTACAATATACAAATATACAGGTATTGATCCATTTACCCGTTATCGACTTGCATGAAACAGTGTCTGAAAGAAATGTTAAACGGTCATATTGGGGGAAGAATGTGCGAATTAGAGCGAATTAACCCGTATTTACGTAATCATATATCTTCGTTATGCTTGTTGCACTTGTAAAGCGATGATATCATCGTGCTAGCAGCGACAGAGAGAGTGAGTTAAAACCTAACGTCGACTCAGCTTATATCAGTTCTATCGGGACGCGGCCATGTTCATCATATTCACAAGACCATTGTCAACAAAATGTCACACTCGTCAGCAATTTCGATATATACCTTTCACCATTACTCTATTTGTATATGCATGCGTGTGGACATTTGAGATTTTATCCTTCCATGCATAACGGCATGAAATCACTGTATTTTATGTATGCTTCTATGTACGTTTTGGTTAACACAAGATGTTTGAGACATTCTGTCAAGAAATTGCTTTTTAGAACGTGTGATCTTTACAATGAGTGAGTGTGATCAATTGAAGACGAACTCTTCATATATTGTTCGCATAGGGAGGAATCGGACCCAGACCTTCGACGAAACTACCGATCGCGGTAACACTAGTCCTGTGTCATCTCGATGTCTCTGTTATGACGGCTAAACAGGACTGTCTGAAGTAACGTAGAGTAATGAGTTAGTGAGTGAGTTAAGTTTTACGCCGAACTCAGCAATATTCCAGCTATATGGCGGCGGTCTGTAAATAATCGAGTCTGGACCAGACAGTCCAGTGATCAACAGCATGAGTATTGATCTACGCAATTGGGATACGATGACATGTCAACAAAGTCAGCGAGCCTGACCACCCGCTTCCTTTAGGCGCCTCTTACGACAAGCATGGGTTACTGAAGATCAATTCTAAACCGGATCCTTCACGGGTCATAATGTAATGAGAGACAAAGATAAAGGGTATTGAAAGATCTGATATCTGAGTGTGGGGTGATAATCTAGTTATTTTACTGTCCTTCGTAGGAAGGCTTTTATAATTTACTATTATTTACTATATGTACCAATTAATTGTTCTCGTCACGATATGGCTGAAATATTGCCGATGTGACGATAAATATTAACTCACTCACTCACTCACTGAGTGTGGGGTTATGTGGATAACACAGTTTTTATATTTCCAGAGCTGATCGTTTTTATACACATTTTCTCTCCCTCTCACCACGTCGACAAACGTAATATATGATTACATACTGCAGCACAGTACCTGGAATAGAAACCGACTGAGCCTATAATTATATATACGTTTAACAGGAAGAACTGTCATTTATGAATTTCAACATACCCATACGGCGGGGTAGCCCAGTGGTTAAAGCCCATTTCTGGTGTCCTCGCCGTGATATTGCGGGAAACTCACTCACCCAACCACCCGCCCGATCACTCACTCACCTTCCCACGCTCGCACGCACTCACTCTTTCACTCACTCACTCACTCATATCCTGTTGTATTTTCAGTGTGGCAGTCAATGTGATAACAAGGCTGTGAATTCGACAAGGCGAAGTGATACACAGGAAAACATTCGCCCGAGTTGTGTAAAGGTTCTATAAATGTTTCCCGTATGTACATGATAAGAGCGTTATGTGGGTCTGTACACCTCTGATTAAATATACAACACAAACAAAGCACTCCAGGCACGAGTGAACGTGTTATCAGTGAAGGATATGCATGAACGTTAAAGTTTCCTGGTCAACCTGAATGGCAGGTTAGCAGATATCTAATGACATCAGATATTGACAACATATATTCGTACAAATTCACACTCTTTACAATCATTTATTAAAACGAGAATACACAGTGACAAAGAGAGAAATGAACAACACAAATAATGCACAAAGTGAAATCTCTGAATTCTCACGGTTTTAGGTTTATTTTGAAAACATTTATTTCAATATCGTAATTTCTGCCTTTTAACCCATCACGAATGAATGGTGCAGATGGTTCATATAGTGACAAGCACGTAATTATGAATCCATTTGCACGGAATACTATTGGGTGAGTGAGTGAGTGAGTATGGTTCTAGACCGCTTTTAGCGATATTCCAGCAATATCACCAGAAATGATGTTCACACATTGTACCCATTTTGGGAAAAGAACCCTGGTCTTCAGCATGAAGAACGACACTTTAACTATTAGGCTACCACTACACACACGCACGCACACACCACCACCACCACGGATATTAAGTGATTTTTCCTAAATTGTAAAACGCGCGTACGTTTGTCAGAACAATTTTAATTAGAATATTACCGGTATTACAACATGCCAGGGTGAACACATGTTCATGCGGACGAATGAAACAGTCATTAAGTCAGCACTCAATGCGAATACTTCAGTCATAGAGCTGTTTCAGGATCCGATGATCATGAGTTCGAATCCCAGATTCGTACTGATTCACCAATGTGGTAAATGTAGAAAACCTGAATTAGGCCCTGATGTAACCTAACTGTTGTTCAACACGACGTTCAATCCAGTTCACTCACTCCCTGCATGAAACATTATCAAATGTCACTTAGCTCAACATTTTTCCACACAATATGCAAGGCTCTGTGATCTGCAAATATTGCTCTTTTGTAAATGTGATATTGGCTTTACGAGGAAGTAGGACAGATAATACTGTCAACAAAGAGACAAATACACAGGGCGGGGCCGCATCCAGAACGATTATGCCAATTTTTTTATTTGATTCAGACATTCGTACAAGCATTTGTATGTGCTATTTAGATAGGATTTCAAGTGTCGATGGGTTAGGTTTTGGTGTACATACATCGAACCACCTTGTATCCTTTCTGCCAAGTATTTAACAAGAGTAAGTTAGGTCTCATACTACTGACATCCCTGATTGGTTTGTTATTTAACGCCGCACTCAGCAAAACACCAGCTATATGGCGGCGGTCTGTAAATAATCGAGTCTGGACCAGATAATCCAGTGATCAACATCAAGAGCATCGATCTGCACAATTGAGATATTATGACATGTGTCGACCAAGTCAGCGAGTCTGACCAGCCTGTACCGTTAGTCGGCTCTTACGACAAGCATGGGTTACTGAAGATTAATTCTAACCTGCATCTTCACTGGTTTCCTGACATAGACGTGACGTAGATATGACCAAACAAACAAGAGTATGGTGCTGTAAAACTAAGATCTGAGAAAACAACGCAATTGTACTGAATCAAAAGGGAATTTCTCAATCTTTATTGGTATACAATGCGAAGGCAGAAAGCCTCGTCTGCAATCAAACATTGAGGAACTATACAAGACTTGATGCATAGTATTGAATGAGAATGGCATCCTCAAGTGAATGAGAGGACTCGATATATAAGGCACTTTCAGATAACACTTATTTGCATTTTCAAAATGCTGATGATGATAACTTAAAATAGCCCGCATTGATCGATTTGCGTATTTGTTCACAAATGTTATCGTAAAACGACCTTCGGGGTAATGCAGGGGGTAATGAGAAAATATGAATGCAAACAAGGAAGAACAACAACAATTTTCTGTAACGCAAGTTTATCTGCAGATTATTCGTTTACAAAGTAATCATACATGACACGAAAAAATAATGAGATTAGTTGCTGGAAAATAACATTCGCACCCAAGGCACTCACTCATTTTGAAGGAAAATACAACAATCGGTCAAAGACATTATACATTTCTGTGTTTTTTAGCAAACATATATTTCTGTACTTATATACTTAAACCCGTAAAGGTCCGGGTTAAAATTGGTTTGCAGCAACCCATGCTTGTCGTAAGAGGCGACTAACGGGATCGGGTGGTCAGGCTCGCTGACTTGGTTGACACACGCTATTGTATCCCAATTGCGTAGATCGATACCCATGTTGTTGATCCCTGCATTGGCTGGTCCAGACTCGATTATTTACAGACCGCTGCCATATAGCTGGAATATTGTTGAGTGCGGCGTAAAACTAAACTCGCTCACTCACTCACTTATATACTTATTGTTAGAAATATTCTTACTGACACATATATAAGATAATCTCAAAGCATCTGTTACCGATGAATCATTAAAGGTGAATAGATATTTTTAAATTTCGAGGTCGTTGTCTCCAAGCACGGATGTGTTACATGTAATGAATCATATTATAAACTAACCGTAAGAAGCCAACTTCAGCTGTACGAGACCCTCCACGTAAAGCGGTGACAGATCAGTGAACAGTTCAGTATTAAAACAAGCTTCAGAAAACAAAGTTTACGTATACAAGGTATTTTGTGAAACAAAATTGATAAAAAGTAGTAAAATGTTATTATGAAAATGTAAGAATATCGTGACCGCTATGTAACAACAACTACGTATCTGAAATACTTTGTATGCATAACCATTGTGAAAATGTTTCAGAAATATATTTTGACATACATATAATACCTTTATTATTCCCTGCACATGCTAAAACTTTCTTACCATTCACATGGTCAATTTTCAGTCAAAGGTTTGGAAGTAGATTTCAAATGTACAGAAGTTTGAACAAGGAAGATATTTCCTGTATGACTGGGATGTTTCTAAAAGACGAAAGTTACATAACAGTGGACAAGCAATAGTAAACCTAATGTTGGAACAACAAACAGTGTTTTATAAAATTTAGATAAAAAACAATAATTTTAATGAATGTGGTATTACACCGCGCTTAGCAATGTTCCAATATAGCGGTGCGTGTGACCAATTTCCCACTTGAATTCCACATGTAACACTGAACACTGAATGAGCATATAGAGTGATTTGTGGTGTCCATCATTTAGTGGCGAAGGTGTTTGTAGACTGCACCTGCTGGCTGACTAACTCGTACAGGTATCTGTAGTCCTCCTGAGTAACAAACAAGAGGATCGAAGAGAATTGTTTGCAATCCATGTCAGCATTTATAATTATTATACCTATCCATAGAAACGTGAGGGTATTGACTTTAATGGAACACGAAGCAGTTGATCGAGTCCTTGAATCACGTTTCGCACTGATATGTGCCTTGTCAAAACCATACGCGTTCTTTACTTACCTTTGCATGGGCATGTGGCTGATTTAATCGACAGGGCAGAATACTTTCAACTGTTCTCGAGTACATGGTATCGTCGTTAATTGATGATGAATTATTAACATCTCCTTACGATATATATTGAACAGCATAACAAATTCTGCTTTGAGCAGATATTTGCAGTTTATATTTTCAGGACGTCTATGATATGTTTTAGTTCGGGCTTCCTTTCACGTCAAACCTACCGCCATGGTTTAACTGACATTGTGTTCAACATCTCCACCTGAACATATACAGTATGCTCACCACACAGGTGATGGGTTGCCCATTTCTACACTGTATCTCCCTGACTGTCAAGTAGATGTCCACTTCCTTGTCCAGTCTCAGGCTGGTCAGCACATTGACTGCAGCAGCAAAGAGGCTGCACTTCCTGGGATCGTCTCTGGTGTATAGTATATTTGATAACAGTATATTTGATAATAGGCGCAAACATATTCATTGTGTGTAAATCTTTAGATTTCCTGTTGGGGCCACTGGCATGTTTTATATAAAGCCTTGCACCGTCATCAGGCAGATAGTTTATCGAAAACAACCATTTCAGTGTATCAAATGTCCAATAATGAATTATAATTTTTTTTTGCTTCCATGGCGTCATGCAGAAGAAACAAAATGGCTACATGCACTAAAGGTGTCAATGTTGCCTGCATATGCTACATGCACACCATCTACTGACTATGGAATATACCTGAGAGACGGAGTCACTTTCACCTGGAAGAACAGGGTAACTGAAGGACTATGAGCCCTCGACACATTTGTGTAAGGGACCTACATTCAAGAACAGCGATCGCAACCTACCGACACTGGAGTATGACGGGATGGCGCCCACTGATGTGTTGACGTTCAGTCAGGAGCTCTACGAGCATCAGGAGATTGGTTTTGTCAAAGTGACGTTCTGTAGATGGGGAGTGGAAGTTGTAGTTGACAATAGACGTCACACCAGATCCACTGTCCTGTAAACACAGGAACCAAACCAACACATGATCAATCAACCATGTCCTGCGGGGCAAATTATATAAGAGGCTGTGGATTGCCATGACTTAATAATGACAGGCCCGTGTTAAAGGATTTTCCATACCCAACATGTCTGTATCGTCTTTGATTCGATGGTTAGCTTCTTCTCCGTCACTCCTATAGAAACGTCATCGACAGAATTCAAGGTCACGTGAAACTCTCCAAATGTCAACGACGTTCCAACGTCCTCTGGCATGGCATCAGAAGGATCCTAAGGATGAAGGTAGAATCAAATCTTCAAGGAGATCCGTAACTCACAAATGCCCATTAGGCTAACATTCAAACCACTATAATATACCTATTACATGTTATTACATGGCGCAAATGTCATTGCATAGTGGGAAATGTAACATTGATGCGGTCTGCAGCAGATATTTCTGATGACTATGGATAGTGCATTTTTGCATGAAATTGCAAGGGATTTTCAGGGGGAAAGTACACTGGTATTTTATCAGATCGCTCAGACATAACAAATGAACATATTGGTATCGATGGGCAATGAGGTTACCCAATATTTTAATTTCTTATGATATGCCTTGAGACCTAAAATGGACATTACCTGGCTGATGGTGATGGTGGTACTAGAACTGTTCCTGCATATCAGCTGCCAGAGTTCTTCCGGAGAAGGCTCCTTAATCACTCCGATGTTGAGGAAGCCCTTCTTGTTGAAATACGACTGTCGTTGAAAGCAAATATAATATATTTTATTTATTCATACATTTGGCAGAGTTTGATTTGTGTCGGCGTACATTTGCTGTAGATAATATTTATAACAAACAAAACAAAGAAAAGCAAAACAAAATGATTGTAGAAATTACTCGCTCAATACATACCGGCAGAGGTGTTATATTGAAATTGAATAGATCATCACCTACAAAAGAAAACCATGTTAACATATTTCCTCAAGACATACTAGTTAAATATGTGTGAACGAAGGGACTGAAACAATAAACCCCGAAAACTTTGTATGAAAGCCCACACCAACATATTAACATAAACGTTCTTCAAGTTAATTTTCATTCCATAAGAAGTTACTTTTGATGACAAACTTCATACATTTTAGTTTTGACAATTATGTTTACCAAGATAATATTGTGTTAAAGGCTTAGAAGTTAGCTGCAAGGCAAAATTCTTTGTACCATCTTCTTGTGTGGGATCTGGCTTTGCGTCAGACTTCTGGTCTCTCTGGAGCGACATCATAACTTCCAAATTCTGGAAAAAATCAAAATCCACATTCAGGACATATTCAAGTATTCATTGAACTTTGATCCAACCGTAAGATACTTTGGTTTCTTAATTGTTTTCTTCACTTAGAGTGCACATAAGTAAATTTGTTTAAAGAATCGTGACGTAACACTATATATTTATCCCAAAGCGTCATCAGAATCACCTCGTATTCCTCCTGGATTACGATTTTGCCTGCTTCCAACATAGCTGGCAGTTCTCTAGCCACTACCGGCGAATCCCTGCTGAAGAGTGCCTCGAGGACAGCCCAGTGGAGGAACTTATACTGTCCCTAGAACAAACACCAACACCAACAATACTACATGTGCCAGGAGAACCATTTATTTATTTAGAAACACCCACAAACATTCGCAATACATTATATACTAATATGGATCAGATGGTTTATGCCAGTGTGTTGGCATACGATATAGAACGTCAGTGCAAAAGAACACCCAGTATTCCCAGAAACCAATTCCATTTAGCATGAAGTACATGGAATGGAAGAATTCGTTTACATAGTTCCTGTCTGGAGAAGTCATGCCTACTACACCTGTGTCTGCACCATGTTCATCCTCCGGTCCCTCATGTTGAGGACGACGATGAAGAAGTTCACTTTCTCCTCCACAAGCGCCTCATTCATCAAGATGTCAAGACCGATGAAAGTACCTGTCCGACCCACTCCAGCACTAGTGGACAAACAAACGTATTTCTGTACCACTGGTTGTGTTCCAATTTTAGACAAGGTGTTAACCCAACAGCAGTATTACTACTTCTTGTAACGTTTTGCAAAAGCAAACATTTATGGACGTTAACGTTTCGGTGTATATTCTTATTCCTTCACCTCATCCTCTTTATTTTGAGGAACAAGACATTTCTGAGAATGTTAACGTTTTTACTCCTTCATCAGGTGTAGGAGTAAGAATATATTCCGAAACGTACATGTAGTGTTCCTCAAAACAGAGAAGGTGACATCCATACATCTTTACCTTGTGTATTAGTTCTAAATGCCGTTTAAAGAACTTACTTTTATTTAGATTTAAATATTAACAATATCTGTTGCAATAGAATTTGGTCCTCATGGGTTGAACTGATTATAGAAGCCTAAAGATTCGCCGATACTTCTCTGAGCGTATTGCCTGCTTTGTCCGCCTTTTCTCCCACAATAATTGTCACACTATTAAAGGAATCGGAAGATTAGCCTAACTCACCTTATATCTCAACTAATGAGGTTACAAGATGTCCATGTTGCCAAGCTTTGTGATGTATTAATAGGATCCTTATTCAGTGAATATTAGAAGAAATTTAAGGACTTTATATAATCAAGTTGAGTCAAGTTCTGGTCTTAACAACCAGCACGAAGTCCATATGCATTAACACTACCAACAACCTTGATGGATCAACGTTTATCTTTCACATATTTCAGATAAATTATTTTGGTGTTTTGGAATTTGTCAAACTGCATGCAATTTCTTTTATTTCGACATGGCAAACACATTGTAAAAAGCAAATACGATACAGTGATACCTGCAGTGGACAATTATTGGTCCTGCTTGTCCGTCATTTGGCTTGCTGCATACGTTGACATGTCTCCAGAAATTCACGAGAGAGGGCGTCGTTGGAACTCCATGGTCTGGCCACGAGGTGTAGTGGTACTGGGTCACCTCACGCCGAGTGTCCTCCTGAAAATATGCCACTTATAAAAACTGAAAGACGACTATAGGATAGGTAACTCAATCTGTTGTAATCTCTTCAAGGTATTGAACATCTATGAACAGCTGAGTTTATACTAATTTTCTCAGGGGCATCCTGAGTCAGTCGACGAACGAACTGATAATAATTCATGGTTTGTCGACAGCATACCAGTGTTTTTTGATTTGACCGAAATATTCAAACGTCTCAGACGTACGTCTCTTTAGCATGGGTACCACCCTGGTTATGTCTACACGTGACATTAGACTCTCCCTTACCAGATAGATTTGGACTTTGACTATCAAACGTACCTTACGGTGATGCAGCGAGAAGATGCGAACTGTGTATTCTGCACGTTCTATAGACTTCTCCTGTGTCACAGTGATGTTTCCATAACTGCCGCGTTCTCCATTTCCTGGCCAATACATGTGGCACTTGTGCTGAAACGAAAGTAACACTTCATTCAAAGATATCCAATTGCACCACATAGTATATTACTATGCACTGTATTTATTGAGGGTATCAAATCATAGTAGTTGTAGAATTAATAGCGTGTAGATACGTATCAGAATTGTTTTGATGGCTGTTCTTTGTCGAAACATATTGTTAATTGCCTCTTCCTTGAACGTAACGCATCACAATATAAAGGAGATAATGTCTCCACGCACCACGCCATCTTCCAGTAGATTGGTGACCATGACGATCTCCCGAGATCCCTCCTGCCAGACCATACTCCAAAAGTCTACAACCGTCGAGTTCAGTGGACCTGTGGACCATTGTTGGTATGTGAGTGTGTATCGTTATATATCGTTCTCAGCAACATTCCAGTAATACCAAAACGGTGGACACAAGAAATGGTCTTCTGCAAAACCACATGGATATCCAACCGTCTCATCATAATTTACATGAAACTGTGTGTCTATACACAACATTTCGAAGTTAAAAGAAACTATATTTCAGATGACATCCAATGCGTGGGCATACAGGTGTTTGGGTTACACATCGGTCACACAGTATTTCAGATTCAAGTAAGAAGCAAGCAAAACCACCAACATGGGTATGATTCGAGCAAGCCCGCGGTTTAGGATCAATCTTGAAGTTGAAACCAGGAACATAAGTCTGTGAGTCTTCAGGGATGCATATTGTAGCGTGTCAGACTGCTGTGTCTCCTGTATCCTATGTGATGTGGATGACTAATTATTTTAACTTTGACAACACGTATGGTAAATAGAACTTCATGCTTACCTTGCGCAGCTATGAATTTCAGAGGACTTTTAAACCCCTGAAAACAACATGTATTCTATCAAAGTTCATGAACGATGTTTGTTTGTTGTTTAACGCCGCACTATTCAATATACTATGACAATATTGCATCGAAATGGCGACAGTCTATACATAATCGAGTCTGGGCCAGACAATCCAGTGATCAACAGCATGGGCAGTGGAGAAAGCAATTGGGATACGATGACATGTGTTAACCAAGTCAGCGAGTCTGACTACCCGATTCAGTGGATTCTAACTGGGATCTTCACGGGTTGTTTATGAAAGAAACACAATGAAAGCTTATGAGCTTGGTTTGAATGGCGGATATATAATACGTATAAACGTAATATAATATTTTTGTTATATCATATTTATGCTCATTGCCTCTCTCTACATACGTGTATGTACGATGCGTTGATATAATCTGCCCCACCTTCGCTCTGTAAGGGCACCCGAGTATCGTCATCTGTTGATGATACATGACAAATCGAAAGTGGTGCATACGAATGATAACATTGTAACGAATGTGATGTATTAACATGTACTGTACCACAGTCACTTTGGCCGAATGGAGAGGGTGAGTGAGTTACTTTGGTTTTTCCAGCAATGTCATGGCAGGGGACACCGGTAATGTGCTTCAGACATTGTACTCAAGAGGGGAATCAACCCGCGTCTTCGGCGTGACGGGCGAACGCTTTAACCACTTGGCTACCCCACCGTCCCCATACCCGTAGGAATGTGTTGTCAAAAAAGATTGGACGATTATATAACTATATCATACGCATATGCCTATGAATACCTCCCAAATGATATACACGATGTGTATGAAAAGCTTAGGTATGCTGTCCCAACGGTGGGGCCATCACAAACATTTGACTGACTGACTGAGTTTGGTTTTACGCCGCTTTTAGCAATATTCCAGCAACATC
>VKKT01000305.1:175558-195737 GCA_008038995.1 Haliotis laevigata
GGCCCTGAGCTGATGGTGAGCCTTACCAGCCTGACTGTGCCAGGATCACCCGAACCCTCTCTGGTGCATACTATCTTTAATCTGTAAAACATAAAAACAAAATAACATAATATACCATTAAATCACACCGGGAATCTATATACACGTATATCAATAATCGCACAAAGTTCTTGATTTTAGGAAATTATACAAACTATTCCCTCGGCAAGTCAACATTTGCGTCATCCAACGTCGAAGCTAGTAAAGGCGTGGTTGACGGCGTTGTAACGTACACAACGCTGTTGTTGACTTGCTGGCATGCTGCCGACACGGACGAGGCTCCCTTCTGGGAGGTAGATACTGGCGGGTACTACCACATCAATGGCGTAAAGATCTCAGCTCGGAACCAAGACGGGTGTTTGTCGAACTGTGGTAAGCTGGTGCCAAGCAATTTGACATTTTGACCCTTGACCTAAACACCTGTGCCATCACGGATCTTCATCAAATCAGATAATCGATGCTGATATACATAGTCTGTCTGTCTCACAGTCCCTGAACCACATTATTTTCCCCTCTACCCAGCCCTTTCTGTAATGCGAAGCCGTAAATGAAGCAAGTCAAGATGCATGTTCTGAATTCCCATCTTACTGGGGCTCCCTTTTAATTCAAGAGGGTGAGAGTTTTCAAGAGAGTGAGAGTTACATTTGCTGGGACAGGTAGATCTTATTCTTACGCGCATGTGCAGGAAATATGAATCTGAGCCAGGTAAATCCCTTTTTTGGACCACGTCATAATAATCAACTTGATGTAATTCTCACTACACAAAACTACACAAACCGGTGAAGATCCGGGTTAGAATTGATCTTCAGTAACCCATGCTTGTCGGAAAAAGCGCTAACGGGATCGGGTGGTCAGGCTCGCTGGCTTGGTTGACACAAGTCACCGTATCCCAATTACCTACATCGATGATCATGATGTTGATCACTGGATTGTCTGGTCCAGACTCCATTATTTATATTACAGACCGACACCATACAGTTGGGATATTTCTGAGTGCATCGTTAAAACACTGACTGAATGACTGACTGAGTATGGTTTTACGCCGTTTTTAGCAATATTCCAGCGGACGACACCAGAAAAGGGCTTCACAAATTGTACCCATATGGGAATCAAACCCGGGCCTTCGGCGTGACGAGCGAACGCTTTAACCATTAGGCTACCTCACCGCTCCTCGTTAAACAACAATCAAATCAAATCTCACAACACAAGCAAATACTAACTCACTTACATTCAGTGATATCTCAATGCTCATTCCACTTCTAATTCCTGAATATTTCATTCCTTGTAGACAGTGGACTCCACGATTTCGCCCTGGACGTGTACCTGACCGATCCGAGGCGGCATCCGGGTGCCAAGGCATGGCTGTGTCAGTTCTACAACGGTTATGTCCCTTTGTCCGCCAGTGAATTCATTCAGTGTCGCCAGGAAAACGTGGGACGATATGTAAGATTACGAGCAACAAGAAACATAGGTCCAAAAGATATATTTACTGTTTGTGAACTTGAAGTGTGGGGAACAGAAAGTGTTATGAAAGGTAAGTAAATTAAAGTTACAAGTTAAGATTCAGAGAATTCACCAGTAATGGTAAACATGTGGCGGTATTGGCTTGCCCCGGGTGTTACCATCGATTATAACGGTCTGTGTTGTCAATCGGTATCTGTTTATCGTTATTCTAGTTATATCACATATCAAACTGTAAAAACGGTATCTTCAAAGGATTTTTACCTCTTGAGGGGTACACTGTTTGATGGTTATCTATTCACGACAAGCAATATTTGAAATATACACTTCACTTTGTGTACACACGTATATTACTTGCAACACCC
This sequence comes from Haliotis laevigata, assembly GCA_008038995.1. NCBI lineage: Eukaryota > Metazoa > Mollusca > Gastropoda > Lepetellida > Haliotidae > Haliotis > Haliotis laevigata. The sequence continues at coordinate 177,424 of VKKT01000305.1, forward strand.
TCCAGCTATGCCCATGTACACGTGGACCCCGAGGGAGTGCCCTATGCCCCCAGTGCTTGACAACATGTCCGTGCAAATATCATACACCATGAACGCGTCAGTAGCTACCTACACGTGTGATGGCAACTACACAGTTTGCAACGACGACAACAACAATAACGTCTTGTGTGAGGACGAGATGGGATGGAAAGGAAAGCCGTCCCCGTGTGTGAAGATTGTTGAAAGTGTCTCGGTGAGTCAAGAGTCCGCCATTTAATATTTTGAGGGGGGAGTTTGAAAGAGACAGGATATACACTCTTCAAAAAAAGAAACGCATATGTGATTTAGAGAATATTGGACTCATGTAGCTGCGGCAAAAACGCTACATATTCTATTCGCTAAAACGTCACCAAAAATACATGCAAAGCAAAATGTACGTGCAAGTAAGCGGAAGAGCGTGCGATCTCGATCACTATGAAAAGACAAACGTTGTGTTTAATTTCATCATTCGTTTTCGCCTGGAAAAGAAGAAATCATTTCTTGGTGCCGCCAATCGAAACATCGCCATATGCCGCCTTGAAGCTGGAGTGTCGCAGTCTGCAGTTGCCGACATTTCAACGTTCAACAGAGCACCATATCTCGCCCTTGGGATCCTTTCCTGCAGACAAAGAGAAGCGCCCGTCCATTAGTTACCAGCCAAGCCCAGGGCCGCTACATCCGGGTTGCCCACTTGCTTCATCGTTTTGCCACAGTCGTGGGGACTGCACAACGCAACCCTGCCTTGAGAAGAATTTCCGACCAAACTGTCAGGAATCTATTGCGTGAGGTGGGGATTCGACCAAGAAGGCCAGTTGTCGCCCCTGTTTTGAGAGACTTCCATCGGCGCAATCGCTTGCTGTGGTATCGTAGAATTCGGAACTGGAACCTTAGAAACTGGAGGCGTGTCTGGTTCAGTGATTAATCACGATTTCTTCTTCAACCGCGAGAGGGAAGACATCGTGTTTACTGTCGGAGAAATGCCACTAATTGCTTTCGACAGGTCGACACAATCGGTGATATCCAACACACAAAGATCTGATTTAGTAAGGGTTCAGGGGATTTTGACAGCTAATCGGAACGAAGTCCTTGCACGTCACTTGCTTCCTATTATGGACCGAGAGGGGGAGTTGTTCCAGCATGACAACGCTACTTCACATTACAGCACGCGTCACGGTCCGCTACCTTGCCAATTCTAACGTCAAAGTCTTGTCATGGCCTTCCCAATCACCAGATCTAAACCCGATAGAACAGCTATGGGATGACCTCGATCGACGTGTATATCAACGTCAAATTACGCCTCAGACACTTCCACAACTGGCCATCGCATTGCAGGAAAAGTGGGGAAGATTTCCGCTAGAGCGACTTCATCGACTTATCCAGTCTGTGCTGAGACGGTGCCGAGCAGTAATTGCTGCCAATGGTGGCTATACAAAGTACTGACTTTGACGTCATCTTGTGGACTCAAGTAAGCAGAATCACAACAATAAAGGCTGCTGTTGTGTTGGCGAACTCTTTGTCTATAGACGTGTGAAATTTCACCTTTTTACCATTGGAATTACATGAAATAATTGTTGTTAAACTAACGCAATAAATTCTTCTAAAAATGGCTGATGCGTTTCTTTTTTTAAGAATGTATATCCTTTGTTTCATAACGTACAATATATTTTCTCACTCTCTTCTCTTCAATTACCTTCTTGAACTTGTTCACACTACAAAATTTTGTCTGCAAGAAAAAATATTTTTGCTCGGGTTTTTTCAACATTGATCTTTTCTCCTTTTCGTTTTTGTTTGTGTGTGCGTGTGCTAACAGCAAAAACAAATCATGGAAGATGCAAACATGAGACATGGTACTCACGATCAGCGGATCCAGGCCTGACACAAATATATAATTCCGAGCAGCGCATTGATGCCACGGTTTAGGAAACAGTCTATGTAATAACTATTCACGATATCTGTTTAAAAGGACAGCTGCTTACCAGTTATTTATTTAAAGTTTCAGGGTGACAATTCTTCTGTGATATTTGGCTGCCCGTTCAGACTCGGGACACGCATAGAAACGTGGCTCACACCAAATGGCAGCATACCGTAAGTAGTAAAAAATTACAGTAAATTTAAACATAAGAGCACTCAAATGAAAAACACGTGTGAAGAGTTTCACGTTTCAGGTTTCATAGCTCAATAATCACCATCTTATCCCTCAACCCATGGAGGGTGGTTATAATGTTCGATCATCGTTAACGTCGGGCCTTGCATTCAATCCTAAGTATATTTGAGTTGTGCTTACTCCTGAACAACACACTTATTGTCTGCCGCCAGTCCACTCGTTTACTGTGTTTTGAACCAAATTCGCCCTGTCGTCGCCCATAGTTACCCTTCACCATCCTTCCATCCACCCAGCGACCGATCCTGCAACTTACAGTACCCACCCAAATCCTTTCCACTCTCACCTATCTACCAAACATGTATTCAGTTATTCATTCCTTTGTTGATCCACTCATCCGCTTGTCCATAATCACTTTTCAGGAGGTATCAGGTGAGTCTGGAGACGAGTAACTCCACGGAAGTAATAGTTGGTTTAAGTTTTGACTCGGTCACTCCCGGAGTGTTCCTCCCGATACACAACGGCAGTACAGAAGAAGCAGTAACTGTGGACTCCCCAGCTCCCCAGGGGGACGCCAAGTACCAGTTTGTGTTCACCTTCTACAGTGATTACATACGGGTAGGCGATCATGACGAATGTGTCCTCTTGTTCACGATTCTGGGGCATTTCTTAGTGTTGTTCATCCAGTCAACTATCTAATACCGGTGTATTTCATTATTACAGATTGTATTATAAACAGCTAACTCCCCATATTTCTGATTTGAGAAAAAACAAAACAAATCAGGGGCTGTCACGTGACCTCGATTTCTACATAATGGGACCACTTTTGACCACAACATCATGACACATAATCTACATACAATAAGGTTTCCAAAGAGCTATACTATGTCCATACAAGAGATGGGGGCATTACGTCGACTCTAAACCCTAGCCTACTGCTCTCATATATAGTTTGCAGTTGGTTCCCCCAAGTTAATGGAGAAATCAATCTTCGATGTAGCCATATATATATATATATATATATACATAACATATGGTGAGTGTTTTAAGTGAGTCTAAATTTTGGCTGGGAAGTATATATAACTGAAATGTTCAAATGTTCAATGCGGGATTAAAACTCACTCACTCATTCCGTATCTCAGGCTACAGTTGATGGCGTGTTGATCCGAGAGTTTCCCCACAACCAGATGTCCCACCGTATTAGATCTCTGTCAGTATCTGGCCTCACCATTCAGCAGATCGGGGTCACCATGAGCAAAGATGCTGTAAAAGGTGGGAATAGTGTCTGTGCAAACCATACGGTACAGAGAAGAAAATAATACACAGGGACAAAACAATGAAGGGACATTCAACTGTAAATGCGCACGTGAACTTAAAAAATCACAAGGATTCAGTTAGAATCTGAATACCACGTTTATCATTGATTTTCATTACAATGTATGGATCAATTCGCTTAAAGTTTGAATATCCGCAAGTATGTCGATATTCTTTTTTATTCCCAGAGCGAATACCGGCAAATCTTGCCCTAAACAAACCTGCCACATCCAGCTCCAGTAGTGAAGGAACTGATCCGGCCTTAGTGGTCGACGGCAACACGTCTGGGAAACAGGCGAACAAAACCTGTTGGTCCCACGCCGAGCAGGGCACTGATGTATTCTGGGAGGTAGACTTGCAGGGATACTACTACATCCGGGACATCGTCATCACTAGCAGTACGTGCTACTCCTAGCCATATGGGAATTTATTAATGTAAAGTTGTTTAACGTTGACGTGTTCCATCTGCATGGTGGTTGCCTGTGAATAATGTTTTTGGACCAGATAAACCTGCCACGACACAGGCGGTCAGAAATGAACAGAACAGAATTTTATTTCAGTAACAGGCCTCCGGCCCAAAATACATATACATAAATTGATGGTTAATTAGAGCAAATATGTATTTCATTTAGATTTGTGTTTCTCGTCAACAAAGTATAAAAATAGACATACATCCTTGATGATGTTAACATTTTTACTCTGTAATATAGATATAAAATTAATAATTGATGGACATTTACTAAAATGTTTTGATATGTACCTATTTCTGATATGAGATTATGCATCACAGATATAAAACACATGCCATTCATCTTCAACAACGAAGATACCATTTAATTTACAAAACAGYCAATGCCTTTCATTATGTACAACATTAATGTATCTACCAGTTTCAACTGCTAGTTTAAAATTACAACAAAATTACAGCTACTGTCCAAAGATGACTGCCAAGATTGGAATAAATTATCATGTAGACTCTGTTTAAATGATTCAATAAATATTTTGTGATCAATAATTTCCTGGCTTATCCAAACAAATCAAAAACCAAATTGAAAAATAATATTTTTAATTCTAGTTGCCCATGAATGTCGTCCTACCCTGTCCAGAGATAATAGCATAAAATAACATTGTTTTGGTAAGCTATAGTCAGACATGTTAAGAAGTCTGCACCAGTATTTCACTGCATTGGTTGTATAAGTAAACTGTAAAGGCACTCTTCCACATTCACCCAAGGCCATGTTGTTACAAGTGGATTTTCCCAGTTTCAATACATATTTACAAAATTTAATATGGACAGATTCAATAGCATTACAGTAGGATGTGCCCCAGAATTCAGACCAATAATATAGAATGGGTGATATCATACAATAAAAAATCTTAAATACATCTGTACAATAAATGCTGCCAAGTTTCCTTTGGAATTTTTTAACAGAGAATATTGCCTTATTAGCTTGTGATGCAAGACTAGATGTAACTTTACTCCAGGATAATTTGGGAGTGAACATAATTGATCACACACATTAGTTCAGATGGCTAGTTTGAGCCATCCTTACCGGGAAGCATACAGCATAGATATTTGGGGACAGATTACCTCTTAATGGATAAAGCTAGAATATGAACTATTGTGAAGTGGTCAGCAAGTCTTACACTTGGAGAGATGAGGTGCGTGATTGTGGTGTGTGAAGCATGGTGTAGTGTGTGAAGCATGGAGCGTGGTGTGTGAAGCATTGGCGTTATTGTTTCACGCTGAAATCACCAATATTCTGGCCATATATATACATGGCATGAAAATGATAAAATCTGAGTAGGGTCAAACCGATGAAATACACAATGCAATACACAATGCCATTTAGAAAGTGGTCAAATGTAACATATGTTATATTTGGGATTACACTTTCTTAGTAAAGTACAGATTCTAGTACTTTTGTTGGGTTGAGACCCATCCGGGATTCGGTTCGTATCCCGGATGGGACGGTAACTATCCACGTACTAGGAGCTGGACAACGCGATGTTACGTATACATTTCACATATTGTGGCCACCCGACTTTCTCTTAAACTCGGCTTGGTTTCTGATGCTACAGTATTTCGCCTTTGATTAAACGTCGGATCTAGATTTGCCGTCGGGTAACGGCTTGTCTTAAAACTGTAAATTTATGCCGTGTATCGATATAATACCGTAATAAACTATTCATTATTTTCTTTGCGTAATTTCTCCCCGCGAATAGCTTCAAAGTTGATGCTGTTGATGCGGCTTAAGCAACATTTACTCCCTCTCTCTTTGCGATTGGTCCCCCAACCGGAGATGGTTCTGAGGCGAAAACTGAAATGATAAGCATCTTCCAGGCGTTAATGAAGGAAATACGGTATCCTTTCAGATGCAAAACCCCATGACTTCGAGATCTCCGTGAGGGTAAACAGCGGGGAGGGCAAGGTCTGTGTTCTGTATAAAGGCGCCATGGAGCCCGAGAGCACGGAGAGATTGGTCTGTGGTGAGGAGCTGCTGGGCAGGTATGTGAAGATCGTGCCCAAAGCAAGAGAAGGCAACTCCGATCTCCTTTCCTTTTGTGAAGTCGAGGTGTACGGAAGCAGCTTGAAACGTAAGTATACAACTTAGCCCTTCCTTTAACTATGATCATTTGCCCGTACGTTATTTATTGATAATTTCTAAGTGTGAACTTCATACGATATACGTCTTTCCCATTTGACCATAGGCCGCCCATATAGCCGTGAATTTGACGTTCATAACTGTATGACCGACACATCTGACGTCCACACGTTTTTCAAGAGACTGTGTCCTTGAAATGACGTCAACACTTACGGATAACTTCCCATGGATTAATACATTCATATCATCTCGGCTCTTTAATCTTCAACTTTTCAGCATAAATTGGGATAAGTCAGAGATACGTCGATTTCATGTGCTTCCAAGAAGCTCCTTGCTTTGACTGACGGTAACGAAGAAATACACATCCAAACTATGGAGTCGATCAGTGTGTTTATCTGTAGTGACAGTCTACAGGAAGCACCAAATTCACCTACGTATCTATCTGACAGATCAACTGTCAATGACCGGCCAAATGTTCGACGATGAATAACACTTGAAAATGGCACAGGTTCATGAACTATTTCGGAAATCTCTCCCGACACGTCCTGTTGCAATGGTACTAGATCAAGATAAGTTAGGAGGGTGATCATAGAGTTGAAATATTGCTGAGTGAAATAGCATCAAAACAAATAATGAGAGGCATTAAGGAAATGTACACTTGTTATACAACTGGTGCCAAGACGTAAAACAACATTCACTTGATCTTTGTAGCTCACATCAAGTTCTAACGTTCATCTTCCAGCAACTGCTTGGTCGCCCTTCCACTGCGGTCCTCCCCCAGTTGAAGAGAACAGTGTGACGTCACTCACCTACTCTGCCACACAGGCAGTTGCAACATACACGTGCAGGGACAATTACACCACGTGTGATGACATCAACGCCACTGTAATGACGTGTTCCAGCGGTCAGCATTGGAAAGGAACACCCATAAACTGTGTTCAAAATGTGTTTGAATACACCAATCGAGTAAGTGATTGAACGCTATTGATTAGAAGGGATGTTCAAGGGTAGGGACACTTAATGCATAAGAACGTATTGAAGTTGTTTACAGGAGAAAACAACATTATTTGAAGAAAGTCCATATTGAATTATACAAAGATGGTGTCTAATCCTTTTCAATTAAGATAATTCTGGTAGTAAAATGAAATATTCTGCCAGAAATTTCTGCGGTAAATGAACATTTCTGCAGAAATGCATTTTCAGAGCCAATGTGTGAGTTTATGAACACGTGAGCGCACTGGGTTCATCTCCTCGAGATCTTTCCAATGATATAAAATATGTCTTTGTAGCTCGCTTCCTACTATGTGTCAAGTTAGGACTCGATGGCCATTCCTAAGTTGTCCCACCCTGCCTTTTAACCATTCAGTCAATATGTATATATTTCAAATGGTAAAGCTTTTTAAAGAATACGATAGATGCCTGGAAATCCAACATTTAAAACAAAAGTTACAAGTCATTTTCTACAGAAATTCAAATTAACTTTTATACTGAATATAAATTTGGAAGCTGAAACGTACAGAATAGGCAACGAAATAAGCGCGCAGAGATGTACATCCAACCTATGGACTAGATCTCTGTGTATGCTGGCGGTGACCTTCTACAGTAAACATTCTTCAGGAACCTTTTGGTCATCTCAGACTATTTGTCACGAGCTCCGAGGCTCATACAATTTGTCACTCACGTTAGGGAGTTCATACCCTAAAGAAGATACAGAAAGTGAAAGTCAGTTCCCAATTTATGAAAGTGTTCTTTGTTCATGAATATATCTTTGTGCATTTGGATTTTATACTATGTTTCAGGTTTTCGATTTTCGGCCAACTTGTGAACTTACCATATTCTCCTCCTTAGAGTTGTGGGCTACTCCGTCCCCTGGCATGTAAGACAGATGTAGAACACATACCCAACATGTGTAAAACACGTACGCCACCCATGTAAGACACGTACGACACCCATGTAAAACACGTACGACACCCATGTAGGACACGTACTTCACCATGTAAAACACGTACGTCACCTATGTAAGACACGTACTTCACCCATGTAGGACACGTACGCCACCCATGTAAAACACGTACGCCACCCATGTAGGACACGTACTTCACCCATGTAAAACACGTACGCCACCCATGTAGGACACGTACTTCACCATGTAAAACACGTACGCCACCTATGTAAGACGTACGAAACCCATGTAAAACACGTACGACACCCATGTAAGACACGTACCCCACCCATGTAGAACACGTACGCCACCTATGTAAGACACCTATGTAAAACATATACTGTACTCCATCCATGTAAGACGCGTATTCCACCCATGTAGAACATACTCCACCATGTTGGACACATGTATAACACATACTCCACAAATGTAAGACACTCACTCCACCGATGTAAGACATGTACTCCACCCATGTAAGACACGTACTCCACAATGTAAAACACGTACTCAATCCATATAAGACACGTACTCAACCCATGTAAGACACGTACTCCACCCATGTAAGACACATACTTCACAAATGTAGAACACGTACTCCGTCAGTGGGCTTTACAATAGTAACTACATCATGAGCAGATATTTGTTTCAGCAACATCAGCAACATTTGTTTGTAAACAAATCAGGTCTGAACCAGACAATCCAGTGATTGTCACCATACGATACGATGATAGAACATGTGTTTATGAATCACTATAAAATAGTGATGACACCAGGTGTTCGCGAAAAGGTGAGCGTATCCTGCCCCACAGGTGGCACCCGTCATGAACTCATGCAGACTCTACTCAATTGTTCGCCTGAAATAATTCGGGAACGAATGGTATAGGTTAAGATAGGGAATTGGCATTGGTATCATTTTTCACTGATGGATCAAATTTGGAAGTTTCCTCCACGTCTACCATCAAACTTCTTGAAAGCTTTACTGAGGCTTGAATTTTGTAACCTTGATCAAAGACACGTACTCCACCCTAATGGGACACATACCCCACCCTTGTAAGACACACATGTAGGACACATTCTCAACCCATATTCTCCACCAATGCAGGACACATATTCCACACCTGTAGGACACATACTCTACACACGCAGAACACAGACTCCGCAAATGTAAGACACAAATTCCACCCACTTAGACACATACCCATCTGCTGCAATAAAGAAGTTGTCCATCCATGCCATCAGTTCCTCTTCCTCATGCCAGATAGTCAAATGGCTGACGCATCGTTCCCAAATATATATATCGATGCTCATAATATCTATCACTGGTTGTGTATTCCAAACTGAAATATTTACGGACGCCGTCGGGTAGCGGGAATATTGCTGAGTGAGGCGTTAAACAACAAAGACAAAAGGCATGCATTAACACGTTCATTGTTTCTATAAAGTATTTTAATATAAACAACACACAACATACAACCAATCAAGCCATATCAATGTTTTGTATCTTCCTTCTTCCAGAGCCAACCTGTCACTTCAGATAGGGAACAACACCATCACGTTCACTGCAGAGATGAATCCAAACGACTCGACACTGATCGGATCAGTTGCCTTTGGAAACCAAAAATCTTTTATCAACACCAGCCTCTCCAGCCCAGGACCTGAACACTACTTCGTCTTCACCATCAAGCCAGACTCCATTAGTGTAAGTAGCTATTTAATAATAATGTTCGTGTCCCTCAATGATTGATCGAGTGATATATTCCAGATGCTATCCCCCCAAAAATAACTATGTGGTGTTTTTGTCGTCGGTCAATGATCGTCTGGCCTTCATCTGATGCAACATCCTGTTTGGGTGTCCTCGGGTCTAGCAGCGGAGGGGTGTCGAAGGTGTCCTCGGGTCTAGCAGCAGCGGGGTGTCGTAGGTGTCCTCGAGTCTAGCAGCAGCGGGGTGTCGTAGGTGTCCTCGAGTCTAGCAGCAGACGGGTGTCATAGGTGTCCTCACGTGTAGCAGCAGAGGGGTGTCGTAGGTGTCCTCGGGTCTAGCAGCAGACGGGTGTCATAGGTGTCCTCAAGTCTAGCAGCAGAGGGGTGTCGTAGGTGTCCTCGGGTCTGGCAGCAGAGGGGTGTCGTAGGTGTCCTCGGGTCTAGCAGCAGGGGGGTGTCGTAGGGGTCCTCGGGTCTGGCAGCAGGGGGGGGTCGTAGGTGTCCTCGAGTCTAGCAGCAGAGGGGGGTCGTAGGGGTCCTCGGGTCTAGCAGCAGAGGGTGTCGTAGGTGTCCTCGGGTCTAGCAACAGAGGGGTGTCGTAGGTGCCCTCGGGTCTAGCAGCAGAGGGGTGTCGTAGCAAGTTTTTTTTTATAGAGAATGGTGAATTATGTACATCTACTGGACCACTTATAATGTCCAAGCAAGTTCTCTGGTACCCAGCACACTGAGACTTGTGTGGCGTTATGCAGTACCAATCCACTTACTTTAAACTATGTTATTCATATTTCATGTCTTGTAGCTATCTTCTTGGCGTAACCAATCTAACCATTTACTGTTTTCAGCTTGATATTGACAAGACGGAAGTGACGCAACTGCCTCATATTTATGACAGCTTGAAGACTGACTATTTACAGTTCGAGAACATCGCACCCAGGAGGATCAAGATGAACATTGGAAACATGCGCGGGGTTCACAAAGGTACAGATTAAGAGAAGTTTGAGTTTTTTGGAAAACTAGGGGAGCATTTACGGAAGTCAAGTTACGGGTTAAAACAACCGCATCAGATTCTTTTGCACTGACGTTCAATGTTTCATACTAAGGTGCATCCATACAAAGTGACAAAGCATCCGCATGATGATGGTCAACTTTCTACAACTTACTTAAAGACAACACTTTATTTCAAAAGTGCCCCTCGCCAGGAACATGGCGTTAGGAAAGAGAGCAGAGGCTTCTACAGGAACTGATCAGCCATCTCTCATCGTTGATGGATTCGATGGTACGTGTTGGCAGACAAACGTCAAAGATTCCGACCCATGGTGGCAGGTGGACCTCCAGGGATACTACATCATCAACAGGGTCGTCATCCACCGCTTCACCAACTGCGTCGACTGCGGTAATAATTCGTCTTCTCAATTCTATAATGCAAGTGCAGCCACTTGTTTCGCACAGCAGGGGTGTTTCGTAGTGAAACAACATTTATGGATGATGACGATCGTTAATGAGCCATCATGGACCATGTTGTTTCATCAATTATGACGTTTCGTTACGTTTTAAAGATGTAACATCATGTCTTTAAACAACATGTTTATAATATTGTACAACAAAACAACACACATTTTGAATACATCTCATATGAAATGACGTTAACATTGCCATTAACTTAGTCATAAACTACAAGGAAGTGATTCCATGCATGGTATTCACTTATCCATGTTTATTGTCAAAAGTAACGAAATATGGTACAAGTGTATTCTTGTATGCTCAGTATATATACTATTCACACTTTGCTAAGGATCAAACCATGGATTCAACAGAAAACTATGATGTGGGGTCACATTTGGTTTAAATATCTATTGTAAACATGGATCCAAGGTTTCAGTTAGTCATTTAATCTTGTGGATCCCATACCTGCTATTGACAGGTGTTGTGTACAATGACTCGTTCCGTGATTTGCAAAATGGTTGATTTGTGGCATAAAAACCATTTTTATGGTTACTCATGTATCATATGCTTAAGGTTAGATTAAGTGGCTGTTTGCCTGAAGAAGGGTGACCATATCATTATTTTTCCCGTTTTAAATGGATACAATTTCAAATTATAAATCTACGTTCAAGTAAAGTTGAGAATTTTTGCGATCCTTATCAAAGTGTGAGTAGTATATATGTGTTCTGTTCTCACCATGTGGTTTTTGCTAATCTTTAAGCTCAAACTACTTAGAGTCATCGGTTAGCCATTTTTAGCTAATTTCCTAAAAATCTGTTTCTGTGATGAGCAACAGTATCGCGTCACTACTTTCCAGTCGTTTAATACACAAACTTGAAGAATACGACCTCAACTGAAAAATAACATTACATAAACATCGTCGCTATTGCTGAACCTTAGATACCAAAGTTTGTATATTCTATTATAAGAGGAATGGGTGCAATTCTCTGAGGAGTTCCGTCCCTTGTGTGCACCAGGAATCTATGGTAAGTCTTGGATACCGTTTCGCCCTAGGTTTCGAGCTGTTTGGCACCATCCCTGTTTTCGGGGGTTCACAAAAGTGGTTAACGTCTGAGACCTCCAATCCTCCACATTTAGGTACCACGCCGTGATCAAACAAGAATACTGTTCAATGTGGTGTTAAAAATATAATAATAATGAATGCATTTCGTTTGTAGGGAGGTATATCCATGACCTACGAGTCGAGGTCCACAAAAACAATCCCCAAGTTCAGGCGGATTCTGACTATTCGACCTGCAACACGTACCTGGCGGTGCCGCCGTTCACAGTGTCGACTGCCATGGATTGCCTGTCTGATAGTTTTGGCCGCTTTGTCCGAATCAAACGCCTGACCACGCCAGGTTACGTTGACATCATGGCATTGTGTGAAATGGAGGTGTTCGTGTCCAAACCAGTCAAGGGTGAGCAAGTTAACACTCTAGCCACATCGTAGACCCCTGGTATCACACGCGTGACCGTGTGGTCTCAGCCGGGCGGTTCAATATGGAATGGTGTAACCATCCACAATGCTTCTTTTCCATAGTGATATGTCTTTCGCTTCCAAACACCATTGTCCTCAGCGCCACTCCTCAAGGAACGGAATATTCTTTAAACTCAGAGCTCCAGATAAAGAACATTATCTCAAAATTTCAACAAATAAATACGTCGGTCCTGTTAATTCTACCAACAAATACGTACGTCATTACCCAATGTAGCTTTATCTGTGGACTTGCTGGTCTCTACAGATCAGTATTCAAATCATCACGTATGTATGAACCCTGGCCTGTATCATTCATATATGATATTGCACAAGGGTGCCACTTTCCTAGTCGTAATTAGACATGTATCACTGTTGTAAATGTACAAGTATGTGACACGTTACACACCAGACATAGACAGATGCAAATTAGAAGGCATATGATAAAGTGTTGTAAACTAAAGTGTGTTTACGAAATGTTCAGTCACCTGTTTGAAAAATACCCAGTACACTGGATCCAAGTCAAGTAAAAGTACTTTGAATACGCAAGAACAACTCTCTATACCCACAGTGAATCCAAACGTGAAAATACATTCTCAGTGGCACAAAAAATATTACACATATAATGAAATAGTTTAACGAAGTCACTCGCTCAGTGATTCCTACACGTATATGTGGGTATTGTCCTGTGAAACATAGGTAAGCATCGGTCATTGACGTAGGCAAGCATCGGCCAGGAAATGGTTCATATGTTTCTTCAAGAATGTTGTTACGGCTACAGCTTAAGTAATCTGTATATAATGTCTGTTCTAGGGCAGATATCGACCCCCTTCACTTGCCCCCCGCCCCCACTAGCCGACATTAACCCTCTGCGCATGTCCTACACAACCACAGAGGCCATAGCGACCTACCAGTGTCAGGAGGGATTCAGTGTCTGTGGCGGAAGTGACGTCATCAAGTGCAACTCGAGTGCTGGATGGACGTCTCTCGAGATGTTATGTAAACAGACGACGTTTGAAGTGCCAGGAGAATTTGTGCGTGTTAATGTTTTCACAACTATGATTATAACCATAAGTTAAAATACGAGAACCCGTGAACATCCGGGTTAGAGATGGTCTTCAACAACCCATGCTTGTCGTAAGAGACGACTAACGGGATCGGGTTGTTAGGCTCGCTGACTTGGTTTGCACTTGCTATCTTATCCCAGTTGCATTGGTCGATGGTCATGATGATGACACTGGATTGTCTTTTCGAAACTCGATTATATACAGACTGCTGCCATATAGCTGGAATATTGCTGACCAACCAACCAACAAAATACGAGATGAAGGATGGCTTTATGATAGGATGAATATTACTGTTGAAGTCATACAACCTTTTAAAAGTAAATAAACGTCGTGGAATAATATACAGAGATATATACCTTGGTATGATTGTTTGTAGATTAGAAAAAAAGGGGTCCTTCCAGGAATCCTGAAAATATTGTTCAAACCTGAGGACTGAAGATTTTGCAGCATATTTCATCCATGAGCAAGGGTGCACCACTATCTTTTTTAAAAGCAAAAATATTACGTGATTTTGGCACACCTGGCCTGACAGAACGTTAAGTGAGCTTAACCCAAGGCGGAGCAATTGAGAATCCTAGTGATTACACTGTTTGCTCGTCACGCTCAAGACCTGAGTTTGATTCCCATCATGGTTACAATAGGTAAAACCCATCACCGGTGTAGTTCGCCTTGATATTGCTGCAGTATTGCTAAAAGCGGCGTAAGACCATACTCCATCACTCACTCATCCACTTACTCACTACGCCTGGTTGTCCATCGTCTGTCGTTGTGGCGATATAAACATCTAGTCCCTGATGCCACTTGAGCAGTGAAGTTGACACTTCACTTCATATGCGTGTTCCCATAACTGATGACATAAAAGCGGCTAGTATTTCGAATGTTATTTTCAATATGGTCGATATGGCAGCCATCTTGAATAAGCTGAATCCGACAATTACTCATCTATATACACTACAGATTTGGTTCTGGAACTGAAGCTGTTGTTGACGTCCAACCATATGTTCCGTTTTAGACGAAATGTTAACCTCGGGACTTTATTGGCTATTTGCACTTTGCACCGGTGTTTTATCCAATACATTTACTCACGTTATGAGAAATATGGCAACGTTATTTCACATTGTGCAGACAAACCTCGTTATTCCGGACCAGCGGACAAATAGGGATCTGGGTTGATGCTTCAATAGTGTGGATTGCAGTTTCTGTATATTTGTGTACACGTTCCCAGTACCATCGCACAGGTTCTATTCGGGGTCTCAATGAATGACATTATAACATATATATGTGTTATACCTTGTTCACGTGTGAGTGAATGTTTTTCTGAAGAATGCTATTGTATCATCAATGTACCACAACCTAATCTTGCCGAATGCCGTCTGGTTTCAGCTTACAAAGGTGCACATTCAGTGTCCTCTGACAGTCGGCGATGTCCTCGAGGCTTGGATGTCCTCCACTGACCGAATGTAAGATCCCTCTTAGAACACTGTCACATTTACATGTAGAATAATGTTGATCTCAAATTATGTTCATATTGTATATTTGACGAAATGGAACTGGAACTTCGTCCTTATATACACGCTAACTTGTATGGTTTGTTTTTTTACAAGTTGTGGCCGAGTGTGGTATAATGCTGCTTTCAGTAGATTTAGCAGCAGTTCCAGTATAGTTATACTCCTTTCAGTATGGAAGGCCAAATCCTAATGGTGTGATTCTCTTCGTCTTTTTGGACCACCTCCGTGGTTAGAGCGTCCCCCCGGAGAGCGGAAGGTCGCGGGTTCGATCCCCGTCCGCGTAATACCAAAAGACGTTAAAATATAGTACTTGTTGGCGCTCGGCATTAATGGGTACAACAATGACAGGGGCGAGATTTTCGAAGCTCTCTTAGCGCTAAGATAGTCGTAAGTTAATGGTAATGTATAGCGCTTACGACTATCTTAGCGCTAAGAGAGCTTCGAAATTCTAGGCCCTGGTCGGCTCGGAGTCAGTATAATATGTCTGAGTGGGGTATTCATGATTCACTATAAAACCAGCTTCAGTCTGGGCTAGTACAAGCAGCCGCACAGACACATGCACACGCATGCACGTCGTCATATGAGCGAAATATTCTCAAGCACGACGTTAAACCCAATTTCACCTCACCTCAACTCTTCGTCTTTGAATCCCCAAACAAGCAGCTTTGACAAACAACTTGCAATAGATGTTTGAACATATTTGTACCAATGCAGCAAAAACGAGGAAATAAAGAAACACCACATATATGAGACGAAGCTTGTTGGAGTTACAGAAGCAGAAACGTTTTACAATGTGTCAGATTAGCATCATTCAAGTGCCACGTGCTGTGGACTAGCCTACTGGTTCAAGCGTTCGCTCGTCATGCCGAAGTCACTGGTTCGAATCCCCGCATGAGTATAATATTTGAAGACGTGATAATGCTTAAATACTGCTTAAAGTGGCATAAAACTAAACTCATCACATATACACGTGTGTGTTTTTCAGGTCGACGATATTGCTTCAAGCTGATAGTCAGACGATGCTTGCACTTTCATACACGAAGGCAACTCAAGCATTACGGTTGTCCCACTTTACACCTCCTGTAACATTTTCAAGCACAATCGCAGAACACAGTCCCCCTCTGGTGGCAGATGAAGAGTGGCATGTTGCCCTAGCCTTTCTGTCAGAACACATACTTGTGAGTTCACTTTGTATTTAATATTCAACCGAATCAACCAAGTGGAGGGTTCGGGACAGTGTAGGTGCACTGATGTATTGGTGACTTATGAGAATCTGTTGCTTACAATGTGTCATCTTGCTAGTGTTTGGTTTTATTTCAGTAATTTGAATCAGAAGGTTCAGGAAAAATATGTTATATATGTTATGTTATATTAAACACCACACACCACCTCCACCACCACCATTAAACACCACACACCACCTCCACCACCACCATTAAACACCACACACCAACAACAACACCAACAACAACACCACCATCACCACCATCATTATCACCATTAAACACCACACACCACCATCATTATCACCATTAAACACCACACACCACAACCCTTAAACACCACACACCACCACCACCACCACCACCATTAAACACCACACACCACCACCATTAAACACCACACACCACCACCATCACCATCACCATTACACACCACCACCATCAACACCATCATCATCACCATTAAACACCACCACCACCATCACCATTAAACACCACACACCACCATCATCATCACCATTAAACACCACCATTAAACACCACATACCATTAAACACCACACACCACCATCACCACCATTAAACACCACACACCACCACCACCCTACACCATCAACAACAACAATAAATATCTCACCTTGTATTCAAATTGACCATTAATGTGTTCATTTCGTTTTACCGTTAAATTCACCTCGATCGTCTCCATCAAAATTCTTACTTAACTGAATGTAGTACGTTTTTCTCATTTTATTATTAGTTTCCACGCCTCGTGGTATCGTTATGTAGTCTAAATCATGGGGACCTGGGATTTAGCAGAAATTTCTTTTTAATATGGAATTATTTTGTGGCTTTTAATTACAGATCGAGATTAACGGTCGTCCTGTGATGACGTATCCCCACTATATTCCACTCCATCAGGTGCGAGTCTTTTCCAGCCGAGCTGGATTCAAACTCAGGAAAGTGAGCATGTCTAGATGGACGCACGCCTTTCTAGGTAGGCAAAGGGAGATAGAAATCAGGTGAACAATTGACTAGCCTTTGCATGCTTTTGTGACAGAAAACTTTCGCCAACACCAGGAGTTATTACTGTAGTCCGAATTGCACAGTGGACTCTTTTGGTAGTGACGTCGGCTCGTCACGCTGACGACCCGGGTTCGAATCCCCACATGCGCACAATGTGTGAAGCCCATTTATGGTGTCCCCCGCCGTGATATTGCTGGAATATTGCTAAGAGCGGCGTAAAACCCAACGCGCTCACTCACTTTTGGTAGTAAACGGTTCTTATAATTTTGATTTGGTTTTGTATCTTATAATACCGTCTGTTACCATATATGACAGACCGTCCTTGTTAACTGAGATCAACAAAGCTACACACTATGTAGATACACTACTTTGTACTAGAAGATTCCGATCCTCGAAAATATTTTACCACCAAGACAGGTAACGTTGACTCACCACATACCGTACGCTAAAACCGAATTCCATCCCATACGCGCTATTTTTATGTTGATTCAATGCGAATGTGAGAGGGGTATGTTGATGATTAAGACATCTGTATTATTGACTAAAACCATCATACCCTTGCATACAGAATACCGTGAGGACAACTTCAACAGACACATATTCAAATATGCATACAGATAACTGAGACTGGGGACGCCCCGTGGTTGAAACCATTCCCGGTGTCCCTTGCTGTGATATTGCTGGAATATTGATTGCTGTAATAACAACTTTGCTCACCCCATTCATTTCATGCATATACGACCGCCTCCGTGGTGTAGTGGATAGAGCGTCCGCCCAGAGAGCGGAAGGTCGCGGGTTCGTTCCCCGACTGCGTCATACCAAAAGACGTTAAAATATGGTACTTGTTGGTCCC